>JAAGNO010027603.1:17152-64258 GCA_033439905.1 Ceryle rudis
TGAGTAAGTTGAAGCGCGAGACGGGGGGGAGCGGGGAGCGGGAGTAATAAAGGATGCTCTTTCTTCAGCATTTTTGTTCTTCCTTGAAATCAAAGGAACAGAATTTTAGTACCTGTGAAGAAGAGAATGATGTAAGTAGCAAGTACTATCCGATACAGCCTAGAAGCCCATATAATTTTATAAGGTGATCTGACTAAGCCAGTGAAGGGGAGCTTTCCTGCTCTTCACTGCTGTGCAAAGCCCTCTGAAGAATTTTAGCGGAGAGATAGCAGACTGGAGAGTGTTTGAATATGATCTTCTCCGGCTATTTTAGCACCCGGCCCTTCAGAACGCACATTCTTCAGGCCATCCCGGAGCAGCAGAGCTATTTTGTGGGAAGGGAAGTTTAAATCCTAATGCAGTGCTTAGCTGTAATCCCCGTGTATCATTACTGCATTGCCCTGCCCTTGCTGTGGGGGTGAAATGTAGAACATGAGTCTAATCCGCGGTAGATGGAGCTAATTTCGCTTTAAACTTGAAAGTGTTAACCGCAACTTGAAAATGTGACAAAGCTCAATCGCGTTTCTTGTTTATTGCTTGTTTTCCTATTGGACAATAGGCAGCAGCTCTGCCCTGGCAACTGAGGGCTGCGATTTGCATAGCCTCCTTGGATTGGCCGCTTGGCTGACGAGCTCGCCCAATCAGGCGGCGGGGTTTTAGTGGTAGGCTATGCTAATTACCCGCTGTTGCTGGGGTTCGGGGTGGCTTCTGCGCGCCGTTCTGCTGCATTGTGTTGCCTGGTGAGCGGCGTTGATAAATGAGCAGTTAATGATCTGCAGCAGCGCCCGCGTACTGCGGGCAGGCACCGATTCGAGAGCAGGAGTGAAAGGAGGATTTAATTGCTGTTCAGTCTCGCCCTCTCTCTGCATTGGCCCTGTGAATATATCTCTCTGTGCGTCTCTGTGTGTGGGTGCCTGTAGGTATGCCTGTATATGTATATTAAAAATGTATGTGTGTATATGTATGTACACACACCATGTTAACGAAAAAAGAGAAATCTTTGCTGGAATAGCCTAAAACCAGGATAGAGTGCTGCACTGCTGGAAGAGGGCTGTTCTTGCTCTTTCAGCACTTAAATTTATTTATTTATTTATTTTAAATTAAAGTGTCATGTACTGAAGTCACCAGATTTATGCAGAAAGCATGGCTACGGAATGTTAATAAAGTCAGCTTTAACATCAGTACTTCCTAGAAATGCAATAACCTCTGTATCTGAGAGAAGTATTTGTAGCTGGTGTGAATATAGAATAATCTATTTCTGACACACACACTTGCCTTTTAAAAATGGTGTGTTCACATGTCTCGTCTTCCCCCACCTCTCTCCCTGCCCCAAAACCAACCGAACAGAAAACAAAAAACCCAAACAAAAACATCCCCCCCAAAAAACCCACCAAAAACCCCACAAAAAGAACCCCCAAAACCCAACAACCCACCCCAACACAACAAAAAAATCCAACCCCAACCAAAAAGCAAACTCCACCTCAGCTGTAACAGTTGAGTCTGGATTTTTTTTCTGCCCTATATATCATTCCTGCCTAAGAATATTGAGAAATCTGAAAATACTTCTGTTGCTTAAATCTGTGTCTGTTTCTCTTTTGCTGCTTTCCAAACCTGCTTTTTTTTCCTGTTCAATCACATCTTAGATTGCCTTCTTCAGTCCTCCTCTTCCCAGGTCCCTCCCTCTGTCTTCCTTAGCTGTCCAAATTGTAGGCTTTATTTGCATAACTACTCACATTCTTACTGTCCAACTCCGTAAAACTGACTGTAGGATTAATGAATTATTTAACTGAGAAAATCCATCTACACAGGTTTTGTGTTCTTCCCCCCCCTCCCTTCCCCCTGAGCATAGGTGTCAATATATGTCTGAGGTTTGGTACCACCGAGCATTTACTGGTAATGGTGGAAATTACTTTCAGTGGTGTATTTTTGACCAGGTGTCAGCCCATTTGGAATTGAGTTCAGTCAGAATTGAAATATTGCAAAAAGTGTTCCATTTGACAACTGTTTTTGTGGGTTTTGTTTTGTGAGGGGTTTTTTTTTCCCAAAAAAATATTTTTCCGAAACGCCTGTGCACAAATTAACTGTTTAATTTTTACAAATCTGTATTAATTGGTACCTTGATACCAAGAGAACAGACAGCTATGTAGTGCTTCGTGATTTAATGCTTCTACTTTAGCACTAAACAAGTTTTCATTTTTAAACTAAACATTGGAGCGCATTAGTTCAGATGAGCGATAGCAGCCGTTTGCAAGTTGCTGTCTCACCATGAAGACCACAGCTTTCTATTAAAGAGCAGCCTATGATTAAATCTGATTTTTCCTTCGGAATTTTAATTTTTTTGAATGTTTTTGTAATCCTTCAGAAAACTGTCAGCGGAGGTAAATCTGATTGCTCTTGATTAAAACAAACATTTCCTCATAATAGGGAAACAGTGATTTCTAGTGCATTTTAAAAGGTAAAAAATGAAGGTAAAATATAATTTGTGGGCACTTGAAGTGGAGTTTGCTTGAAGCTTTCTGAAAAGTGACCTTAGAGATTCTTTTATAGCATGTTTAATGTAACAATTTTCATAAAATCATGTCAGTTTAAACTTATATTGTTAGATTTCTGTTGTCCGTATTGTGAAGTTACCATGACTTTAAAGTGTTTTTCTCCTTTACCTTTTTTCACTTACTGAATTTGTCAGAAATTTGTATAGAAACAGTGATTTGCATTTGTGTTTTTGACAGGTTACACTGAGGACTGAAGGACAGGTGTGGCACTTTCACTTAGATTAAATATGCTTACATAGTTGGAATTAAGTAGTAGGTTTTAAACCTTTGTTTGGAATAATATTCATGCTAATTTTTTGTTTCTATTTCAAGAGATGGTACAAATTTTCACCTTGATCATAAGAAAAGTAGTTTCTTCCCTGTCTTTATGTTACCTCTTTTTAAATGGCAGGTTATTCATTAAATTAGAAAACTTATCAACTGTATAACCTTAGACATAATTACATAAAACCATAAAATAAGCATAAATTTGTAGGGGGAGAGAAAAAAAGAAGTGTCAGAACCCTTGTCTTGGCACCGTTTCACCAACATTGGTGTCCTTTGGAAAACATGATTTATTCATTTGAATATTTTAATATAATGTTGGGGTGTTTCAGTTTTCAAGCATTTGTTAGGTCTCTTCCTTAAATTTGGCTTATGAGATATTCAGTAAGTAATTATTGATTGCTCAGCCATTCAGTTTCCCTTATGCATTTGACATAATATAAATACTATGTTGGGATGAACCGTCAACCAGACTACTTGAATTCGACCAGTATATCTTAAGCAACAGGTCTGTGATGAAGAGTTACAGTGTGATAGGAAATCTTCTGAAGAAGGCTAATTGTGTATTAGAAAAATAGAAAGCCTTCAATAATAAATGTACTGGTGTGTATACAGTTACACAGCCAAAAATGTTTCTTCTTTAAATACTAGAACATCTTCTACTTGGAGGATCACGTGAAGGTAGTGTGTCAAAAGGGAGCTTAAAAAAGAAAAAACCCCACCCCCTAACAGTAGAATAAACAAAGTTGCTGATGAGAAACCTCTCATTTCTTCATGTCAACATCATTGCCCCTTTGCAGGAAGGCAGCCCTAATTTTTGTTTATATTCAGAAGTGGCCATCAGATAGATGAAAGCTGCAAGTTCACAACAAACAAAAGGGGGTGGTGCTTAATGCAGGCTGTGAGTAAGCTGTGGAGTCTTTTGCCGTGCGATCTTTTGGATCCTGAAAGCTGAAATGTAAAGAGTGGTTCAGCAAGTCCATGGAAGAAAAAGATGCATGATATATATGTCTATATACATGTTAATCACAGAGACTCTGTGACACAGAGTCTCCTGGACTGGAGACTAGACAAATAGACTTGGCACCTACTTCTTATGCTTTCCCTGTTCTCTTCCAAGATGACTGCTGTTGGCCACTTTCAGAGGCAGGTCATGGATTTGTATGGATCTTTGGTTTGATATATGACTAATTCCTATGTTAGTACCTCTTTGCTTTAAAGAACTACTGTACTTCTCAGTACTTAGTCCAACATGAATCAAGTTACTCCTTCTCGTTTGGTTTTGTTTGCAAGTAGAAATGAACATCCATTTCAGACCTCTTTCATTTGGTTTACTTCTCCCAAATTCTTGAGACCCAACCTCCTGTAAAGCTGCTTCTCTGTGGAAATCTGTAGAACAGGGATTTACCTCCTAGTGAGTGTTTCTTGTCCATATAAAGTTTTTCAAATTCTATATATTCAAAGTGAGAAATTTAAAATCATGGCGCTCTTTTGTGTTTAGCCTGTGTCTCCCTGTTTTTCTGCAGGATGGAACAAAATCCAGTCTTGTAAGAATATTGCGGATGAAAATTGTCATTTATGGGTACAAAAATAATGACTACTCTATAGAATATATATGCAGACATTTTTATTTGGAGCATGTCTGAGGAGTGTCAGGATATTATGTTAAACACAATGAAAATAAAAGCATCTACTCTATGGCAACCTATTCAGTTGAGTGCTACTTCCATTCTGTGCCTTAAAATAAATAGGGTATTCATGTAACTAAATAGTGTTATAATTTATTTGCACTGAGGCACTAAGTTAAAACTGGAAGTATTCTGCTGTTTTCTAACTTCTGTGTACCGTACTCTTCAATTTCAATGTTCTTTCAATACAGTGTATACCTAGGTGGAGGTTTCTGGTCTATGTGAAGGCCTGTACATAGGTTCAGTTCTCACTGTTTATTTGTGGAGTTTTAGATTATTTTCAGACATGCTCTTACACAGCCTGCTTCTCAGTAATAGAAATGTGAAAGAGGAGTTCTCATAGAGCTTAGTGTTTTGACTTTGAAAGTTAGAGTACTTATGTTCCAGTAGGTTTTAGCTGAGAATTTTTACAGTCTTAGGGTTCATTTATAAAAAAAGTAGTTTCACTTTCACAAAATTTTCTAAGAATCTCCAGAATATACTCAAAGTAATAATTATATGTTAATGAAATATAGATTTATGTAGTGTTGCCCATGGATTAAATCATAAGTTACTCATGAGCTTTAGAAATTTCCTAGTCTTGTTATGGAAGGATTATAGTGAGAGAGTGGTGTTTAGTCTTTGTGGTGCTAGATTTTTGAAGTGACTAGGGGAGATACGTAGCACAGTCTCTCCCCATCACAGTCTTAGCCACTGTATTTCTACAGTAGAGGGAAGTAGTGTCCTTTGCTTGCAGGCAAGCAATAAAGCACATGCATGCAAGTCCTGTCCAAAGTCCACTTCATGCTGCAGCTCATCCAGGGCATATCCGAGACAGGCACAGCACTGTCAGAACAGTTAATGAAGCCTGCTGTTGGCCTGTCTTTTCTCCAGGTTTCCTGCCCCATCTCAGACATATGACCATACACGACGGTCAACATAAATTATCAGAGATCTGAAAACGGTTGGGAATGATGGCAACCAGAAGTAATTTTATTTCACCTATAAGCACTTCATCTTCTCCTCAGTTTACTCCACTAGGAAAGAGCACAAGCAGAAGGATTCTGTGGGCTGGGTGTAGTGGCCTGGTGAACAGGATTTGAGAGTGTGATTGTTTCGAAGTTTAGGGCTTAATTTTGCTTTGGGAGAAAATGATGTTTGGCATTTCTGTACAGGGAAGTTGGCTGAATAGTTATTGTAGAATAGCTTCTGAAGTAGCCATTTTTAATAATATAATTCCTCCACAATAATATAGTTCCTCCAGAGGAGGAACTAGTATGAGATATTTATAACGGAGTTGTTTGTTCTACAGTAGCTGCTGCAGGTAATTTCCCTTTGTTCCTTGGATTCTCTCACAGCTTTCCTCATTCCAGAGCAAGCTGAGTGAAGTCCACATCCCTTCACGTTCTCATGTGGTCATTTTAACTGCAGTGCGTGAGGACAATAAGCAAAGCGGTGTTTCAGTAGAGCGGTAGTTCACTTAGAGTTCAGGTTGGCATTTGCTTATTGCTTAAAAGATGATTGTTCTAAATTCTGAAATCCCGAGTGCTTGACATTTATTATGCTTAGGCAGAACTCATGTAGGTCTAGCTTGTTTTAAATGTAGGCTTATTTGAACAGAGAGTTCTCGAGATACAAGCGTTTGTCTCTATGGCTAATTGCTCGCTGTCTGTTTCAGAATGTGCTAATACAATGCAGAGGTGGTTGGATATTAAAGTAATGCAGAGATCAGTCTTCTCACTTTTCCAGACTTGTATCTTAGAGGTACACTCAAAGTAACAGCCGAGGTAGCATTATGCTCATTGCTACTGAGAACTTTCCTAAGCATGGATTTTGAAAAACAGGGTTGACCAGAACACTGCAAAATTATTAACTTTGCCAAAAATGGTGGATCTCACATGAAGGAAGACTAAACTAATGCAGGATTTTTTTTGAAAGATAAATATTTCTGGTTTCACATTCAGTAGTTTGACTACAGAAACAGAAAAACAAGAAGATGGATGCCTTAATCTGTGGATTGGAAATAAAAAATATTTGAAGTCTGAACCAGTCGTATGCAGTACTAAGAACTACCATACTTGGTCTGTGGTGTAGGTCTGCAAGCTCTTGAACTCGTGAGTGTGGAAATGAGAATACCCATTGTGGTGAACGATACTTTCACTTTCACACTTTTATTCTCTGGTGGTGTTTTCTGGCAGGTTCTCATTTGGCTGCGAACATATCACTGAGATGGAATACCTCTGCGCTTTGCTGAATGACCCAAATAGTGCGTAGCAGAGGCAGAATAGGGAAAGGGAGGATGGGGCAGGAGGTTGAAGAGGTAGAAGGCAGCTGAAAACATTTAGGGTCAAAACAGTGATCTTTATAGGGGAAATGCTGAAGAACAGAAAGAAAAGCTCTAGCAATGCCAAGAGAGTGAAAGAAGGATGATTTGTGCAGAAGAATAAGCTTCGTATTTTGAAATGAGATGACCCCACAGTCCAGAATAAATCCCCAAGGAATACTGCCACCGATTTCCAATTTAGTTTAGCATTATTTCTACTAGTAAAATGCTATTGTGCCATCCTTTACAGGTCTTTAATTTATGGATCCAGTAAGAAATTCTGCCTTTTCTTTTAGCCGAGTCAGACAAAGAGGTGGGAAAATGGGGACAGTGATGTTATTAGGAAAAAGACAAAGACTTCTGCAGAAGTAGTAATCCCTGCCTCAAAGCCAGGTGCAGAAGACTTAGGTACAGAAGGAGCTATGAAATTACGAATTTAAAAGAAATGTGTTACACAGGTAGCAGGTTAATAGTAAGTTCTCAAACCTGGGGACTGACTACATTTGAACTTCTAGAAGTATGTAATAGAACTCTGATGTGACTTTCACTGCTTTTACCTGCTTCATCTTGTCAATAGTCAGTGAAGTATTTTTAAGGCTGTTGCAAGTTTTGTTGTCAAGTAGAGAGCTCAAATCTCCTGTTGTCATGAATTCAAGATCCTCAGCTGCGCTGGAAGATGCTTTTGTCAGTCTTGAAGGCAAGCTTGTATAACTCACAGGGTCAGAAGTGTTACAGTGGTCCTTTTTGGGGTTTTGTTTTTAATTGTGAGGTAAGTAGGCATTTAGAAATCATACGGAGATATCACTTCTTTTGAGTTTCTAAGGATTTTAATGTTTGGGTTATAAGGAGTAGTCAGCACGGATTCACCAAGGGAAAGGCATGCTTAACCAATCTGATAGCCTACTAGGATGGCATGACTGTATAGATGAGGGGGGAACAGTGGATGTTGTCTACCTCACTTTAAGTTTTTTGACAAGGGAAAAAAAAGGGTTTTGGCAAGGCTTTTGACACAGACTCCTATAGCATCCTCATAGGTAAACTTAGGAAGTGTGTGTTAGATGAGTGGACAGTGAGGTGGGTTGAGACCTGGCTGAATGGCTGACCTCAGAGGGTTGTGCCAGTGGGTGCAGAGCTTAGGTGGAGAGCTGTTGTTAGTAATGTTCCCCAGGGGTCAGTGCTGCATCAAGTCTTACTCAACATTATTCATCAACAACCTGGATGAAGGGACGAAGTGTACCCTCACCCAGTTTACCGATGATAGGAAACTGGGAGGAGTGGCTGATACACTGGAAGGCTGTGTAGCCTGGACAGGCTGAAGAGTTGGGGGAGAGGAACTTACTGAAGTTCAACAAAGGCAAGTGTAGAGCCCTACACCTGGGGAGGAATAACCCCATGCACCAGTACGGGTTAGGGCTGACCTGCTGGAAGGCAGCTCTGCAGAGAAGGACCTAGGTGTTCTGGTGAACAACAAGCTAACTATGAGCCAGCAATGCGCCCTTGTGGCTAAGAAGGTCAGTGGTATCTTGGGGTGCATTAAGGGTGTGTCCAGCAGGTTGAGAGAGGTTCTCTTCCCCCCTCTACTCTCCCCTAGTGAGACCACATCTGGAGTACTGTGTCCAGTTCTGGGCTTCCAAGGTCAAAAGAGACAGGGATCCATTGGAGAAAGTCCAGTGGAGGGCTACAAAAATGATTAAGGGACTGGAACATCTAACAATTAAAGGCTGAGAGAACCGGAACTGTTTAGCCTGGAGAAGAGAAGACAGAGAGGGGATCTTACAATGCTTATAAATATCTGAAGGGTGGGTGTCAAGAAGATGGGGCCAGACTCTTTTCAGGGGTGCCCGGTAACAAACACAAACTGGAACACAGGAAGTTCCATTTGAACATGAGGAAAAACTTCTTTACTGGGGTGACAGAGCCCTGGAACAGGCTGCCTAAAGAGGTTGTGGAGTTTCTTTCTCTAGAGACTTTGAAAACCTACCTGGATCTGTTGCTGGGTGGCCCGCCTGAGGTGATCCTGCTCTGGCAGGAGGTTGGACTTAATGATCTATCTCCACAGGTCCCTTCCAACCCCTGCCATTCTGTGATTCTGAGTTTGTCTCCTTTTTTTATCCTTTGCTAGGGGTATACCTAAATAGAATGCTTTGTTAGAACTGTGACAGAGGGACAAAGAAAGTCACATACATGCCTTGAGAAGCAGAGTGTATATATTGAATGAATTGGGTGACAGAAATGTAAAGAAACTAATTGCTATGGGGATTTTCAGATGCAGTCCCACGTGACAGAAAAGCTGATCTAACAACTCCCTGATTCAAAGAGAGAAATGTTGTCACTTTTGTCTGGCATTTGTGGCACAGAATCACAGAACAATTGAGGCTGGAAGAGACTTCTGGAGGTGACCTGGTCCAACCTCAACGTGCTCAAGCAGAGCTACCTAGAATGAGTTGCCCAATACTGTGGCCAGTTGGGTTTTGAGTATCTCCCAGGATGTGTTAAACACAGCTTCTCTGGGCAAGTTGTGCCGGTGCTCAGTGACTGTGGGAAAGGCTGTAGCATGGCTTCTGATTTTATTAGACGTCAGTCAGACGCGTCCAGGGAACAGACTTTAGAATGGCCCAGCGGTAGGGAAAACTTTAATTGAAATTTTCATAAATCTTTGATACCAGCTTTAAATGACCACAGTACATATTTTTTCAGAACCAGTAATCTATTCTTGGGGTGACACACAGGCACCCGCAGCTCTTTGCAGTCAGTTGGTGAATATTTGTGCCTTGCTTTATGTTGAAAGAACGTCAGCAATGCATTTCACCGCTCGCTTACCTTGTGGTACCTTTTCTGGAAGGAGGTAATGCCTAAATGAGTTATGTGTACTGATGTCAAAATAGGAATAACCAAACTTAAAATGGATGAGGTAGGAAATTGAATTTTAAAACTGCATTGAGTTTTTAAAAATCTATGCAAAATCATAACAAAATTTTTCTGTATTAAACCATCTCAAGTATTTTTCTACTTTCAGTTGCTAATTTCTTTGATACTTGGAAAAGTCATTTAGAACAAAGCTATTTTGAATGAAGGAATATTTCCCGTCCTCACCAAATAAAGAAATATATTCTTGAACTTACATTCTGCTGCTGTGTTGAGATGCTTCTTTAAAGAAACAGCCTCTGCCTTCTTCCATATGATAGGGCAATCCATTTTTGCAGTATTTTCAGATAGTTGCTAACCTCTTTTGAAGTTACAATTTAAATTTTCTGTATCATCGCATTTATGCTATTGGTCCTGTTTTAAACTTTTTTTTTTTTTTTTTTTTTAAATGGTTATAGTTAACAGTGGTTTGCTCATATGGTAGTGTAGCTTTTTGTTAATGCTCACTTCTTCCTCATTTGTTACTTTCCAGAGACTGTAAATTTACAAAGGTCAAGAAGTTACTATTGTTATCATTTATATTTTGCTTATATTAGGATGTATGGAATGTCACTAGCAAGAGTATTGTGAACAGCTTCACCTCAAAAGAGCTGTTGCATTCATGACTTGTATGAGAAAAGGGACATATGCTCTCAAGGCTGAAATAAGGGATTCCTTCTGTAGCTGGACATTCTTTGTGACAAGTTCTGATTTAGTCTTTGTCATGGGCAACTAAATGTTTGTTGGAAATGGTAACAAGCTGCGATTATACATAAAAGTCTATATTTTTATGCTATTCCCATACCTAACACGTTAGGTGAGGCCCATTCATAAAATAATTATACCCACTCCCAATCTGTAGTGTCTTCCCTTAATGTGCTTCATGAATAGACATCTTGGCCTACTTTTTGTTTTCTGTCAGTTTCCTTTCCAAGGTGCTTCACAACATGTAATCATTTGAACCTACAGTGTTTAGAAAGTAAGACTGATTATTGGCTAGATCTTGTTCCTTAGACATTTCTCTCCTGTAGAAATTACAATTGGGGCGTGGTAATGAGCTCCTGTGGATTTTAGTGCTCCCATGGTGGTCAGTAGATCACTTACTGTTTTGAATGTCTGGAGCGCTCCCAATTGATCTTCAGCCACCAGGGGTTTTGGGAGCTTCAATCAATAGAGGTACACAAATGTTCCTTTTTCTGTGGGCAGCTAACTCCTTGGCCTAAAACTAAAGGAGGCTGAGATTGCTATTCTAGCCAATTCTTCTTTTTACCCGCATTTCTTCCTAATATATCATTAGGTGTTTCTTGGCTCATAATAGTAAATTATGAGTGTTCTCTTGGGATTAGATGTACTGGGGTAGGATTGCAGGTGTCATGGAACAAAATCTGAAATGTGGCAAGGGCAGGTATTTCTTCAGGGACCATATTCTGAGCATCACTTGTATTTTTGTTGATAGCTAAGACTGCTTTCAGGAACAGAGAGGTCTGTGATCTCTTCTATGTCCATTTCAGTGACAGTAAGAAATCGTACAGATGAAAATTACTTGGCTACTGATCTTTCAGAGCCTTATAGTTACAGTTCTTAAACTTTTGACCCAGGTAGTTCTTGCTTATTGCTAACATGATTAAGGGTTGATACCACCATCCTCACAGAGCCTATTAAAATGCCTTTCTGTTTAGTATAAGAACATGCTCTATGAGCTAGCCAGTGTCTGTCCATCTAATTGTAACAGACTTCACGTCATGAGAATCTAGGCAGACTCTCATGTTTAATAATATCCCTTTTTTCTGAGATTCAGTGCTTCTCTGTGAAACTGGTTTATATTTCTACCAGGGAACAATGTATTATAAAAATTTTATTGTTGGATACAGTTCTGATTCATGAATGTTGACATCATAGGTTACATACAGCTTCCTTCCAAGAAAATAGGCAGCAGTTTGTTAATCACAAACCCTGAATCTCAAAAAAAAAATGTTAACTGAATGAATAAAAGAAGTTATTTGTCAAACTGTGGTTCTTTCAGAAGTTTTCTTTGTGATTCTGCAGTTGAATTGCCTTGTTACAAATTCTGAAGCTGTTTTCTTGAGCATTGAGTTACCTAAGTTGTAACTACCATTGTCAGTTTGGAAGATGAAGAAAGCTACAGCCTCATTGTCCTGTTGGTGGACTTGGGAGAGAAAGGGTGTGCAAGTGTAAAAAGTTGAAAGCTGAACTGAAACATCGTTATTACAACTTTTCTTTTGTGGGATAACTATTTTTCCTTTTCTTTTTTTCTTTTTAAATGTGTGTAGTGCATTATTCAGTTTCTCCTCAGATTTGTTGTGACCTTTTGAGTGAGTGTTGGAAGTTACTCTGAAGTCAAAGTGTACATGAGAACTCCATGCTACTGGGATTTTAGTGTGTGTATATATGAGCTTTCTGCTTTTTCAGGGACATGTGCAAGTGCAGAATCTTTTAAAATAAGATGTGCTTTTATTAAGTTATCTAATTTGCTAGATATCTAGTATGCTACTGGGAAACTGTGGCCTGGGGTAAAAAAAATGCAAGCAATATAACTACAATTTAGAATTAAGGGTATTTTTTGACTGATTTGAATATTGCTTTGACTTTTGATTCAGTCACCATGATACTGCTAATGGAGATTTTTCAGGTTAAGCAGAAAATCAGCAGAAATTGAGAGAGCAGAAAGTAGATATACCATTCTTACAGGAACATCTCAGTGTATCTTGGAAAGTAAATGTGCACTGAATTTACCAAGTTGTATAGATAGAAGATAAATTCTGATTCTGTAGTAAAAAGATATCAAGAAAATATGGTAGTAAGGGAAAAAAAATATGTGCAGTTTTTACATTATATAAATGGTAGATGCATTCATATATAAAGGAATCATGATATCGTGGAGAGATCAGCTGGTGCATTATAGTCTTTGCCCATATTTTCCCTCTGCATTTAAATGTGAACTTGAGAAGTTCATAATACATAATTTTAAATTAAAAAAAGAAGGCAACAATCTGTTGCCCAATTCTTAGGTGAACATAAGATGTTACTTGGAATGAAAACGGAAAAAGATGCAAATATTTTAAAAAGTTTACACTTAAATATTTAACTAATATTTTCACTGTAGATGTTGGAAGGCGGTTTCATTGCTTACTAGGATCTGTATTTGTGTTAAAAATCACAAAGTGGTTTTTAATGGATGTTTTACAGAAGAGGTAATTTTCTGTGCAATGTTCGGTTGAATTAGCTTATAATGGTTTTAGGTCAGGATTTTCTTTATTTGCATTTGTAAGGTCATCTTGATACTTTATCATGTTACCAGAAACACCATAATGCACACACAAAAAAAAGGTGTTTTCATGTATCATAGTTATTTCATGATGGTTTGAGAGATTTTTCTTGTTTTGTGGTGGTATTATTATTTTTGGCTTTTTTTGTTTGTTTGATTTGTTTTTAGTAAAATGTTTGTAGATTTAATGAAAGTTGTGAAAATATGTGGGTGCTTGTGAGCACACAGTTCATTTTCTGGTGAAGTTTGTTCTGTTAGTCTTTTAGTAGTACTGAATTGTAACACTGGAGAAAAATACCAGGGGGTATTTCACTGTACAGTTTTACTTAATCCCTTTTAAAGTAAGGATTATTATACTGTATATAGATATTTTTTTATTTATAGCTGTTTGAATATTATTTTGACTCTCTTATATTTTTCTAAAGTGATCTTCATGTCAAATGGTGTTTGATTTCATCCCATGCAGTTCTTCTGCAGCCCTGATAGGTTCTTAGTCAATGATGCAGTATAATTTTCAATATTTTAGTTCTTCTTAATTTAGAATAGGTGGTGAATGAAGCAGTCAGTTATTTTTAAGAAAGTCGAATTGATGGGCGCTGTTCATTTACTGTTTTCTACTGATGATATTTTCTTGCAAGGTTTTGATCGTATAGGAGATGGGGATTTCCCTTGATGGCTTGGTGCTTGATTATTTCACATCTTGCTTCTAAATTTAATCTTTTATCAATAACTGTGCTTCCAGATTGCAGCTTCTCATTCCACACATCTTTCTTCAGGGGCAACGTTGGCTTCAGTGTTCCTGGCTGCTTTTCCTATCCTGCTCTGTCTCTTATGTTGCGCCAACATGGCAACCGTTTAGAGAACTTCCCCCCTCTGGCACAGTCAGCAAAAAGCAAAAGGATGGATGTTAAATGTGGAACATACTAAACTTTCATAAGCAGACAAAGGAAAACAAATTGTACTTATAATCTGTCCTCCACTGTTGGAAGACAGTGAAGATGCGAGTAGACTATGAACAAATTAAATGCCACCTGACAGATGTCTGAAAGAAGAGTTGAGAGGTGTGGGATCAGTCCCAGTTAGAAGCAGATGTGCATGTGGAATTTGGCATTTTTCAGGATGTTATGGAATCTAGTACTTTGGCCATACATTCCAAAAGGGAATTAATTTAAGTTACTGTGCTTGCTACCTGTAACTTGATGGAACTCGGAAGCGGGAGTCAGGAAGCTGAGCAGTGTGCATTGGAAGAAGAGTGGAAGTTAAAAGTTTAGGCTAGTGAACTAAGCCATTTGTAGGAGGGCATAAACATTGAGGCCAGGGAAGATGAGCAGCTGAAGCTGGGTGCTAGCTTTTCTTTTCTTTCGGTACAGTCAGTTCAGAAAACCACTGTGAGCAAACTTCATAGAATCATAGCATGGTTTGGGTTGGAAGGGACGTTCTCTTCTCTAGGCTGAACAAGCCCAACTCTTTCAGCCTGTCTTTGTAGAAGAGGTGATTCAGCACCTTGAAAGGCAGAACTTGCATGTTTCTCTGGCTTACGTGGGATCCATGCACAAAATTCCTACCTTTGAAAATAACCCCTCTCAAATTCCCGTTGTTACATTGTATAGGTGAAGATGTTAGAAACTGGATGTCAAGGGTAAATGGGAATAAAAAATTAATTAATAAGTTGTCGCAGTGGAACAGGAGGAATCACTGCAGCTAGGTAATTCTCACATGAGGATGATTTCTCTGTTTATTGTGTATGAAAACTCTTGTGTATATGTTTATAAGCTCTGTAATCTAGGAGACTGAGCTAACTGAGGTATGTATTGTAAAGCCCTTAACTGCATTAAAACCTCACATTGTCTTTGCAGGAGGAGAGACTTCAGCATGCAAACCTTCATCTGTTCGGCTTGCACCATCGTTTTCATTCCATGCTGCTGGCCTTCAGATGGCTGGACAGATGTCCCATTCGCATCAGCAGTACAGTGATCGTCGGCAGCAGAACATAAATGACCAACAGGTTTCTGCCTTATCATATGCTGACCAGATTCAGCAACCTCTAACATTAACTAACCAGGTAAGTGATAACAAATAAGTCATTTTAGATGTAATAATTCTTTGCCATAAGTTACAGTATCAGGATCAGGGCATATGTTTCTGTATTTTGTTTTTTTGTTTTGTTTTTGTTTTTAATAATTAACTCCTGACTCTTCAAGGATGGGTGGATGATTAAGTTTCTGGAAATTGTTTTTAAATATCTGGTACATATTTAATTGTGATTATGCTACTTCTCATATTTTTGGAATGAGAGGTGAGAAAGATTGCCCAAGTGGAGAGTTGGAAAGAGGGTTTAATAATAGTATATTTTTTTTTTTTCCCCAAAGGATCATTTGATGTTAGGATGTGATTGCTTTATTAATTGTTCTGATGGACAGTGTTTTAATGCAGTCACTGATTTGTGTATTTGGAATAGAGAAATTTGCACGAAAGACACATCTTACTAAGGATGTGTCTTTTTTTTTTTTAAAAAAAAAAAAAAAAAACCAAAAAAAACCAACAAAGCCTAAAGCTGTGCTATCATTGTTTTTTTTTTTTCCTACTCCAAATTTACTACCTAGTGTTGCAAGGAGGTGAAATGAACAAAGAGATTGTGTTGATTATGGATGCTTTTGAGCTTTAAAGATCAGTGTTTCTTTGGTACTGCTTTTGAGTTGCTCAAACTGATTAAGTAGTTTCCTAACTAATAGTGCTAGGTTGTTAGCTACAAGAACTAGCATTGCCCTGTGTAAGAGATAACTTCTTAAAAATGGTGCGACCCAATTGTGGAAATGTGAACACATAGGTTTCAAGCTCAAAATACAGAAGTCTGCGAGTTAGAGCTTCAAAATTTGGTGCAGGCATGTTCCACTTAAACGAGGATGGAGAGCAAAGTCTGTTGCTGCTACCAAATTCAGGTCTGTTGTTGTGAAAAATCTGCAGTACATCAAGAGATGCTTTGTTGGTATTGCTCTGTAGAAAGACACTTACACAAAAAGTGGGAAGGATTAGAGAGGATGAGAATGATCAAACTAGGTGCCAGGATATTTGATACTAGGATTTGGAGGTATGTCATGACTGTGCCTCTCTGAAGAATGGCAGAGTGAATGGACTGGCAAAGGGTGTTTCTACTCTCATGAGAGCCACTCAGTAGGAAGGTTGAATCTGCTCATAGATAATAGTATTCAGCTTGAGAAGTGTACAGAAGTATTTTATGTGACAATTTTAGGTTAAAGGTCCCCCAATCAATCTGACAATTAAGAAAAGTTGCTGCTTTCCTTAAACCTTTCAAGGTACTTATCTAAATGTTACAATCTGTCATCACATTTGTGAACTTTTAATGTACATTAGTGCTTAGTTGTTCGCGTCGTCCAGTCAAAAATCTAAATCAAGGAACTTTAAGATGTATGTGTTGCCATTTGTGGTCACAATGGCTTTAAAATGGTAACTGAATAATAGAAAGCTCAATAATAGTTTTCAGAAAATAACTGAGAATTGCTGACCAAAGAATGGAGCCCACCGAAAAGAGGATGTAAATGTAAGGAAAAATCTGTGATTGGCTCTGGAACATTATCCATATGAAGAAACAATCAGGTGCCCACTTTGATAGTGTCAATCAAGCTATCTTTGCACCACTAACATACTCTATAGAATCAATACTTCTATTTTCCCAGTTCCGTCTTGGTTTTTCTGTATCATAGCTTCTGTTTTCCTGTTTGACTGCAATTGCATTGTTAAAGTCTTCATAGTCCTCTGCCTAAGCAGCTCAGAATTGTTACTCCTTTATCCTCTGTGAGCTGCTTTCAGCACCCTAGACTTTGGTGGGCAACTCTTTGAAGTTTTCTGACTACTTGCCTCTTGTGACTCTTTCTTTGAGTTCTTGTGCTTCTCCCATCAACAAGTCCCATAAAGAGTTCATCTCAGCAGATTCCATGTTGGTATGGTGGTTCTATATGAGCCTCTGTTTGGGGAGGCTCAATGTTTTTTTGTCTTTATATTGCACTTCTGGTTAATCTTCTCTACAAAACCAAATCCAGCTACCATCTTTATGCTAGTGAATCAGATCATCTGCTCTAGACCTTACGTCTGTGCAAAAAAAAAAAAAGTTACTGTTCTTTCTCTTTCAATAGGCCTTCTGTCACCTCTAGTTCATAGTATTTAAAACATAATTCTTTTTTTTTTTTTCTTGTTATAAAAGCTATAACCCTCTATTGTTAAAGGCTTTGTGCTCTTATATTTCTCCATTGCTGTGGACTACCATCTTGCCTTCTGCTCCAGATGTAATCTGAATACCATCTAGGTTTTCCTGTCCAAATGATACATACACCTTACAGATTCTTTCTTTATGACATTTCTACAGGAATCCTTTTTATTCAGGATGCTGAGTTTGAATATGCTGCAACTTGTTTCTGTCCTCAGTAAAAGCAGTTCTGTCCTGTATATGTCAGTTCTGAAAAACTCTTCCAGAGATCATTTCCTGAACCGTCCTTGTGCAGTTGTTTCATAGCTCTGTTGGAATCCCACCAACAACTTTCTGTTGTTTTGTGCTTTCCTGTTACTAAAGCTTCTAACATCAGACTAACCTTTTAGTGATGGCAAAGTCTCTTCAGTCACATAAGGTGACACTCTTCTATGTTTTCAAGAATGTACGGTTAAGAAGATGATGGCGTTTTTAACTTGGGCATCAAGAGGAATAGGCTGAATATCTGTTGTAGAAGACTTGATGGATTGATCTAGTATAGCCATAAAAATAAAACAGGAGGAAGGAAAAGGAGACTTTTGGCAGATACAAGAAGTGTAATTCTTAAAGGGTGGGTGGATCCCTTTAATGCAATGTTTTGCATCCAGTCAAATAGACAAGAAGTTGAATCTCTGAGCTTCAGTGTTAAAAGAATTTCCTAATGCAACAGTGGTTGTCAGCGGCCTAGGCGATTGGGTCAGCTTTGGTACTACCGGTTTCCAGAGCCTAAAAGTAACCCATCAGGGTACAAGTGTCCCTCAGCGGATTACCAGCGAGTTGCCAGCCCCTTTGCTCTGTTACCGTGTCGACGCAGTAGCCGGATGGGTCAGTGAAGCGGGAGTCTCCAGGGTCGCCGCGCGGAATTCTTTCCCGGGCTCCAGCCCCATCTGCTGGCCAAAGTGAGGCACTGCACCGCCCGCCTGACTGCAAGGCGGTGCTCTGCTCTGCCCGGGCGAAGAAGTGCTTTTTGCTGTGAGAGTCTGCCCTTTCCTCTCCGAAATAGTCCATCGTTTCGATAAACTCTCTTCCATTACATAATTTTCGAGCAGCTTAGCATATATGTGAGTGAATCTTCCGTTGAAGAAACTGAGAATAAGAAAGTTACAAAGGTTACTTTCTTGACTGATACATTTGCTGAACTTTGTAAACAGAGTATATTGTCCAAATCCAGACAAAACTGACTTGTTTGGAAGCTAAAAACCAGGATAAAGTCTCTGCTTTTGGGATGCTGAAGTTTTAAAGAAATGATAGAAAGTAAATTTCTTCAGGCTGCAGCAAGATACATAGGGATACTGCTTGTCAGTTGTCAAGAGTAGCTGTTACATTTTAGCACATAGAACAGCAACTTTTTCTGTAAATGATGTCATTTTGATAAACAGCAAAGATGATCTGCCTTATGGGTTTTTTTTTCAGGTTATTTTTGTGTCTTTCTTTGTACTGAGGACTGACTCCTTTTTTGGAGGAGTATTGTCTTGTTCAAGTTCTGTAATGATTTTCATTCATAACCAAATAATGGGGAAGTTAGGCCTTGAATGTTAATTTATTGGTTTTATTCCTGCACTGTCCTGCTTGTTTTTTGATTTGTAATGGCTTTCAGACCATATTCTGGTATTTTGTGAATCATTCACAGTTGCAGATTAAAGGTTAGGAAACAGTAATGGCAATTTATATTAAATTTGTATAAATTATGTATGTTTATATTATACATTACACTTAAAATATTATTTACATGATCTTTTTTTGCACCTCTTGCTTTATGGTTGTGGTGGTCAAAACTTACTCATCTCATCACTGGCAAGGAACAAATAACAGGAAGATACTTGGAAGCCAACCATTGTTTTTCACTTATTTATGAGCTCTTAAATTACAGTTAAAATCTTCAAGCTCTGTCCTTTTTTTTATTTCTTTTATTTCAGTAGTTTGGCTTAGAGCTTTTGTTTCACAAAAACAGCTGGATTAAGGGTTTGCTTTAAATCTGTGATTCACCAAGTGCGGGGCTTGCTGACAGGATGGTGTGGTCTTACCTCTTTGACAAGCGCCAGAGCCAGCTTCAGGAAAGCAGTAAGAGCATGTGGCCTGGAGAGAATAGAAAAGATGAGATCTGTGAGACCTTTTTCCTTTAGCAGTAATAAACAGTAAAGTTTCTTTGTCCAGTTTCAACTGGTTGCACCTTGAGAGTTCAACATAGCCTGGTGTGAATATAAGATAAGAGCTTAAAAGTTCTCACAACTTCAGACAAGCATTTATTACATGCTCTGCAAATGTTTATATACATCTTGGATACTCAGATTACCTGAAACGTTTTTTTGTTAAGTACAGTAGATTAGAAGAGTTGATTTACTTAAGAAGTTGAGGTGAGGTTCCTGGGCTGATTTTAGTAACAAATTCCAACAGTGTAACTTCCATGAAGCACCTGGAATTCAAAGGTCAGGCTGACTGCTAAACCTCTTTCTTTCTATCTGTATCTACGATCACTTATCGCCTGCAAAATTATAGGTTTTACAGTCCAGATGTTGGCCAGAGATTTTATTACTTGCATCTAGATCATTACAACACTCGTGTCCAAGCAGACGGTAGCAAATCCTTGGTTTGGTTACTTCAGCTACCTAATCAGCAATGTTATTATTAGTGATGGTCAAACTTCACCACTCTCTCATGCTGTGCGAGCATGCAGTTCACTTTAGTAAAAGCATTTCTCTCACTTTACATCTACCTCAGACGTTTTTTGAAAAATATGTTTATGTTCCAGCAACAAGAATTTCACAGTGGGGTTTTTCATTCCCCATTTCTTACTCCCCCTGCTCCCCACTGCTTTTAAAAAAAAATGGTTGGGCTGAATCAGGCAGGATAAAATCTTGGTAGATGACTCTTCTTTCTGGTTTTTTATTTATTTATTTAATTATTTATCTTTAGACTTACATGTTTCTTCCTAATACTTTTATTCAGCAATCTTATTTATTTGGAGAAGGAGGCCAGAATAGGAAGTAAATGCTCATAGAATGCAAGTCAGTAATTAAAGTAATTGGACTGAAATTCTGTCCCTACCTGCGTACAATTCTTGCTCTGAGTACAGTCAGTATGAAGTGTAATCTTGGATTTATCTTGTTTTGTTCTCCAGCACAAACACGTTTTTCTCTTTGGGCATTTTTCTGAAAATCCGAAGTTTGCTGTATATTATGGGGAAGTGTTACTGTGGCTTGTGGTTAAAGCAGTTAAACATCTACTTTGCTGACCCTCTGGAGACACTATCTCTTAGGTGGCTGCCTATCATGAAATGGGATTAGCATTGACTTCCTATTCTATATTATTGTGATGCAAGAAGGGTTTTGAATAGCAAGCGGCATAGGAGATGAGACTGGTCCATTGAGTTCTTTGAATATGGGAGCCTATTAAATAGGTCATTACAAGTGGAATTCTTGCTAAAATAATATAAAATCTTTGTTATTTATTCTCTATGTAAAATGAAATGTCCTGTAAGCAAATAGAATTTATCTTTTTTTTTTTCTTTTTCTTTATTTCTTTTAAATTAATGTGAATGGTGATGGATCTTTCTTTTTTAAAAACCTCTGAAATAAAGCCTTCCATTAACAGAATATATCTATATCTGATCAGAATATCCCATAATCAAAATAAACCACACTTAATAACGAACAGTGGCATCTGCTTTTTATGTAACAAAGCATATGTCCAAGAAGTAATACATTGTCTGTTCCTTCATTCATTAAATCTCAACAACTATCCTAGTTAAAATAACATACCTGAGTTAAAAGTCACAGTTTTCCTTAAAACATGATTTGTCACAGATGATTTGTCACACATAAAGTGGGGCTCTTGGTTGCCTTCTTTTGGTGTTTATTTGATTCATCTTTGTTTAGATGAGTTACAGGTTGCTTTTCAGCACTTTGTCATGTGTGTTTGGTTAATAGGTAAGAAAATAAAATTTCAGTTCCTTACTTAAAATGTAATTTTTATCATGGTACCATCCTAAGGAGCTGTACTGGTTCCGCTGAGATCTAAGTGTGGACCAGTCAGACTGTGATGGGTATTTACTGACATATGTAATTGTGGTGAAAGTAGGTTTTTGTTTTTCAGTCTTGAAATACAAATCAAAAGATAAGCATGTATTCTATCTTTAGGAAGATCTGAGGTTGCAGTGTTGCTGTCTGGCCACCAGATAGAGACTGCAGCTTGTGCAATAGCACTTTTATTTTTCTTTTTCTTCTGTGGCTGAGTATTTTTTGAAGCCAGGAGGGAAATCAGTACTACCCCAGTGATAAAGAATTTGAGATTGTCATTGTATAAAAAGGATAATAACCACTTTGCTCCCTAGTCTTCTGTCATGAAGAAGAAGGGAGGAAAAGTCTCCAAAAGGATCTTGGGAAAGAAGAGAATGTTACAAATTCTGCAAATAATAGGGGGAGGAAGAAAAGGTCAGTTCTTTTTCCTCTCCCACACAAAACTTCACAAACCCAGGATAGTGAAATAGTACCTGTTAAAAAGTTCATACTGGCTGAAGTGTGTCCTCAGAAATATGCAACTGTCTAAACGCACAGTTAAAAGTACAATTTTCAAATAAGGTACTGGCTGCAAAACAACACATGGGTATCCTGCAGAATTTTAATTAGTTATGATTCGGGACCAGCAACAAACGTCTTTTTTGGTTTTCTTTCTTTCTTTCTTTTTTTTTTTTTTTTTTTTTTTTGGTAAAACCAGGCTGCTTATGTTAGTATTGAAATTAGAAGATTATTTCTTTTAAGTAAGCAAGGAAATTTGACTTATAAATTGGAAAATAAACATGAATACTTGTCCTACAAATTTGCTTTTCAAATTAGAGCAACCTTATGTCTGAATAGTTGATCTTCCACACTGAGATTTGTTCCTCAAAACTTGCAACCTGTGTAACAGAGACCCTGTGCTGGTAATGTCAGTCCCTGCCAGTATTGATGCACTGCAGCATGGTTTCTTTTACCAGCAAAATCTAACAATATTCTCATGTTCCAATATTCTCTTCAAGTCAGGTGAAGAAATTTAAAGGATTTGAAAAGCATGTAACAATGACAGTTGGGATTAAGACTAGATGCTGCTTAATTGTTTAACAGTGCTGTGGGAGAGAACCAAGAGAGATACATTTAGGCGTGATTTAGTGGTTCACATTTGTTTGACAGATAAAAGGAAGACACAAAAATATTTTGTAAATGTCAAACAGTATGTTTAGGAAACTTTAGAACAGACTTTCTTGATGTTTACAAAATGGTGGTGCTTGTAATAAAAAAAGAATTAATTTGGTAAACCTGCTTAGGGGAAATTGATGGTAGTGGGCATATCCAGAATTGAATTGGCTCAAACAAAACACCTAGGGCATGACTTAGGTTAAAATTCCCTGAGGAAAATTTAACTATATTGCATCGTCTCTGAGAAAAATTGCCTAATCAGAAAGACCACAAGTCAGCACTCTTGCAGGGGTGTAGAAATGTCATGTGGGCATATTTGGAGTGATGTGCATCAAAGCTTTGAATTGCCCTTTCTTAGGAGCCTTTAGCTCCACTGAGTTTTGGACCTGTTGGGAATCCCAGCCTCATGCAGGTGCAGTAGGCCTACTGGAAGCATCTTGCCTTTCCCCCCTTTCTTCAGCTTTCTTGCTTGTTCATGTTCCCTCTTAACTCTCTCTTGTTTGTGCTCCCCTTTTTTTTTTTTTCCACTATGCAATCTGTGCATCCATTGGAGGAGAGCGTGAGCTTAACTCTCTATCTAGATAGTTGCTTGGTTACCTGATTCAGGTCCAATTTCAGAAACATAAACTCTTCATCACTTCTGTTTGTGAGGACTTTTTTGGGTCACTTCAGTGTGATTTTTTTTTTTTTTTTTTTTTAATTATTATTACTTATTTTGTCATTGAGCAAAAAACCCAAGCTCATTTTCCTCATTTTGAAGTGGAACTTCCTGTGTTCCAGTTTGTAACCATTGCCCCATGTCCTATGACAGAGCACCACAGAAAAGAGAGTGGCCCCTTCTACTTGACACCACCTTCAGGTATCTGTAAACATTGATAAGATTCCTCTCAGTCTTCTCCAAACTGAACAGCCCCAGGTCTCTCAGCCTTTCCTAATAAGAGAGATATTCTAGTCCCTTAATCATCCTTGTATCTCTCTGTTGGACTCTTTCTAGTATTTCCCTGTCCCTCTTGGACTGGAGAGCCCAGAACTGAACACAGTACTCCAGATGTGTTCTCACTAGGGCAGAGTAGAGAGGGAGGAGAACCTCCCTCCACCTGCTGGACTTAATTTTCTTTATGCACTCCAGGATACTATTGGCCTTCTTGGCCACAAGGGCACATTGCTGTTCCATGGATAACTTATTGTCCACCAGGACACCGAGGTCCCTTTCCATGGGGATGCTTTCCAGTGGGTCTACCCCTACCCTGTACCAGTACATGGTGTTGTTCCTCCCTGGGTGTAGGACTCTACGCTTATCCGTGTTGAACTGCATTAGGTTTGCCTTCGCCCAGCTCTCCAGTCTGTCCAGATCTCACTGGATGGCAGCACAGCCTTCTGGTGTATCAGCCACTCCTCCCAGTTTAGTATCATCAGGAAACTTGCTGAGGGTACACCATCCCTTCATCCTGGTCATTGATGATGTTGATTAAGACTGGACCCAGTGCTGACGCGTGGGGAACTCCTTTAGCTACAGGTCGCCACCTGGACCCTGCTCCGCTCATCACAACCCTCTGAGCTCTGCTGTTCAGCCAGTTCTCAACCCATCTCACTGTCCACTCTTCTAATCCACACTCCCTGAGCTTTCCCACAAGGATGTTATGGGTGACAATGTCAAACGCCTTGATAAAGTTGAGATGAACATCCACTGGATTTTCCAGTTTGTTTATTAGTTCAAGAATACTGATATAAAAATCAGTTTTGTTATTTCTGTTGACAGCTTATGCTCTTTCCTCAGCTCTGCAGTAGGCTGTGTATCAGCTTAGCTGTAAGAGGAGGCAGCAGATGAGATTAAGCACTTGGAAGTGAAGAGAGTTATGAGCATGAGCGTATTTGATGACATGAGATGAGATAACGGGAGATGAGAGTTCTAAGGCTGAGTGTGGTGGTGCTCGGTCACCTAACCCTCTTAATAATGATTAGGGAAGTAGAAGAAGCTTTAATATACACGAAACAAACTTTTCTCCTGTGGAACTGCTTAAACTTGCCCTGTGGTTTTCTGTCATTGGGAAGAGAGGGGCAAGCTTGGGGCCAGTCACACTAACCTCACCACAGTCTTTCCTAGCTCCCTGACAGTCTCACTGGGTGAGTCAGAGAAGCTGCTGGAGCTTGTCTGGTGGTACAATTGTGCTGTTAAGTAAGTGTCTGCTGAGTGGGTAGTCAGCTTTAGCCAAATGAAATGATTTGTGACTTAGGTTTTTTTCTGCTCTCTCTTTACTGAGGATAGTACTCGCCTTCAGCATGCCACTTGGAACTTAATCCTTTCAGGAATTTTATCGCCTGAGATTTGAAACAAATCATAAGGAGGAATAGAAGTTGACTGATAGAATTTATATGGCATATGTGTGCAAAGAAAAAAAAAAAAAGAGGCACACAATTTTATCACACATAAATATTGTTTCTTCAGGAAACGAATAAAAAAATCACCTGCTTTTGAAGATGGCTGTGTTCTAAATGTAGTCAATTTTAGGAGACACAAATGAGGAACTTTACCTTTTCAGGGATTTTGTTTTAAAAGTTTGAAAGTTGGTATGGTGTTCATGTGCATGCTGTAGATTTCTTCGTTTTTTCTTTAGGTTTTAGATTGACACTTAGGTCTGGGTATTGCAAAGTGTGGTTGACCCGAGTGTTTTTTATTTGGTATTTAATACAGTTTAAATGTGGCAAACTGCCACAGTTCTCCAGTAGTTATTACTGTTAACTTCCATTTGTGGTTTTAATGCAGCTATACATTAAATACAGTTACAGTTCATGTATTAGTTGTAAGGTAGAAAAGTAATGCCAACAAGAATCTCTATTGTCAAAGGAGCTGTATTTTAAAATGAGGGAAAAGCTGTTAATTGGGATTAAGCCTGTTAGGCATAATGGGAGGAGAGGTAGGAATTTGGGGATTTATTGCCTTCTTTTTAGTTTTTCCCATTAATTAAATAGATTAAAAAATAACTAAACTATTTCTTTCGGTTCCTATATTTGTTTTTTCGTTTTTCAGTATCAATTTAAAAATGTTACAATAAAATAACTCATTTCTGTGAGGAGTGTCACAATTTGGTGTAGTAATTATATCATTAAATACTAGCTTTTTTTCTAAGTTATGATACGGTCATATTACAGAGGCGGATGCCCCAAACTTTCCGTGATCCAGCCACTGCTCCACTGAGGAAACTCTCCGTAGATTTGATCAAAACATACAAGCATATTAATGAGGTAACGTTTCCAGCTGTCTTTGTAATATGTATCAACATGAAGTTTTTGTTTACAGTACATTAAGTATATTTTCTGTGAATAATCTTGTGAAGAGATAAGATAAATCAAGCTTTCTCTCTGTTGCTCACATCTCATTTGAGATCATTTATGTCACGGTCTTGCTTTCTGTCCAGCACATAGGAAATTTTTTATCCTGGAATTGATTTTCTGTTATTTTATAAACAAATGTTGAGCTTTTCTGATGCATGATAATGCAAGAGGAAATACAAGTGGCACAAACACTCCTTTAGCTTATACTGTAAGCCTTTATGAACGCGTCTAAGGTCTTCTAAGGAAAATACTAAAGTGTTTTTCCCTAAATAATTAATTAAATATTATTGGCAAATATAAGATATATAAAATACGTGGTTGATGGCATCAATTAGTTTCTAACTCTTTCGCAACTGTAGATAATGGGAAGGGATTTCTGCAGTGATTGCTTACTTCCTTGGAATTCTTCTTTTCCAGTCTTGTGAAAGAGCAACTGATAACTCTTGTTTCCAGACTACTTAACATTTTACTGTGTGTATAGTGAAGTGTGATGTATATTTTCATTTTGCACTTCTTAACTCTAGAAATTAGTATTGTTAGTGTGTTTATTCAGATCAGAGAATCATAGAATGGTAGAGGTTGGAAGGGACCTCTGGAGATCGAGTCCAACCCAGCCAGAGCAGGATCATCTGGGACAGGCCACACAGGAAGAGATCCAGGCGGGTTTTGAAAGTCTCTAGAGAAGGAGACTCAAATTTTTAAACTGTTCATCAAGAGTTTGCTTTGCTGTAATGGCTTGACTTGAAATAGAGTGATAGCAGGAGAGGATTGTTTGTTTTTGCAGTAGTAGAAGTTGTGTTTAAACATTACAGGTTTAGATATTATGATAATAAAAGCTGATTCTTTTTTTAATTGAACTGATGTTCTAAGTAGTACTCTTAAGCAATACACTTTTCACATTTAGGTTTACTATGCAAAAAAAAAACGGCGGCATCAGCAGGGCCAAGGAGATGATTCCAGTCATAAAAAGGAGAGAAAAGTTTACAATGATGGCTATGATGATGACAACTACGACTATATTGTAAAAAATGGGGAGAAGTGGATGGATCGTTATGAAATTGACTCTTTAATAGGCAAAGGATCCTTTGGACAGGTAATGTGTATCAGCTGAGCAATCCATGATTCATGTGAATCGTAACAGGTATTTCATTTGAAGTGGTATTCCTGTTTCATTTTGAAACAACTCTTTTTTTCTTAATTCTGTTACACTGAGTGCTTGCTCAAGACATATTTTGTGCTGTCTCTTACTACTACAGATAATATCTGAATATACTTCAGTAAGTAGATCTATCTGGTAAAGCATTTTGCAATGAGCAAATCCTCAGCTTTTTACTATCAGTTCACATTCTTAGCTGTTTGGCTTGGGTTTTTAAATTAATAGTTTACTGCTAGGTGTAATCTATTCCAAATGCTCCTAACTAACATTTGTTTTGACTGTAGCTGTAGCCAAGATTTGAGAGAAAGACTGGAAGGAGGGTGGAGCTTTTGTTGTTGTTGTTGTTGGTGGTGGTTTTGTTAGTTATTCTTGGATTTTGCCAGTTGTTCTACAGTATTGGTTTCGATTATTTGATAATTCCATTTTGATATAATGCTTGCCCTAGTGAAGCACCAGAGAAACTCGGTGGAGCATTTTGGAACATCACTGCAATAAATCCCACATGATCAATGGCCACTTTATTGTAGTATCGAGTAAGAGAAGAAATTTAAGAAAATTAATTTAAGTAGAAAGAACAAAAGTTCTAAAATTGTCTTCTCTGAACTGAAAAAGTGAAGAAAGTTTACAAAGTGAGTTTTGCTGTATTTTGAAACTCGAGCAATTTTGCTGATATACTTGGCTTTTCTCTTTCAGGTTGTAAAGGCTTATGATCGAGTGGAACAGGAGTGGGTGGCTATCAAAATAATAAAAAACAAGAAGGCTTTCTTAAACCAAGCCCAGATTGAAGTGCGACTGCTTGAGCTTATGAACAAACATGACACTGAGATGAAGTACTATATAGGTATGTGTATAGTTCTTTTTCATTTAATCAAATTATGAGCATTTTAGATCTTGCTGTGTAGTGTAGGATGCTTCTGGGGCTAAAGAATTTAAAATAATAATACAACTTTTAAAATTATTAATATTACTTAGTGCAAATTTTCCAGTTTTCATTGTGACAGGACCAGATCCAGAAGAAGAATATATAAAATTATTTGGGATAGCAGACTTGTTACTTCATAGCATTGAGATCTTTTGTAGAATGTTCTTTTTCCTGTTAATGATACGGACACCTGGAGAAGTTGCCATAGGCTGGCTTTTCCACAGAAGCTGTGATTTGTGATAGTTTGCATCTCTTTCAGTATTGTGAATATATCTTAAATTACCTCAGAAATGTCATGGATTAGAGCATGAATATTTAATGTAAACCATCATCATACAGTGGTTCTGCTAGCTTAAAGCATTGTTTTTTGATCATGTGTGTTTAAAAAGCTCAAGATTTTGTGTGACAAAACTGAGATAAGACTTGTGTACATGTTAAGATGCCCCCTTTACACCTCAGAAAATGTTTTAATGCTTCTTGTTTTGACTGCTACTGTAGATTGGAATACTGTTCTTTGGCTTCATATTAATAAGTTCAAGTAGCATTATAAAATGATGAAATTAAGTCAGCTTGTGTAAAAAGTTTATTAAATCCTGTCTATCCTCTGGAGTGAAGAAGTGATGGAAAGAAAGCAAGCATATTGTAAAGGGAGATGGAGTAAAGTATGAAAAAGTGTGATTAAGGAAAACAGAACAGATTTTAAGCATTCTTCAGTTTGTAGAAGCTGAAATACTAACGGCTATGCGTTCTGATTTGCATGTATATATTAGTTTACTAATGTTTCTTTCTGTAGTTTAACATTATTTCAAAGGTTTCTAATACACCTTGGCATTAAATTATCTGATGTGTATTCAGATACATTTTAACTTGTTTTATAGAATATTACATTTAGAGTACATTTTACATAATCAGTGTCAAAGTTGTAAATGTATTTTTAACTTAAATTTATTAATAACATATTTACATAAAACCTAAACTTGACACCATACTACATAAAAAAAATATGTTTCAGGAACATTAAAGACATGAACAGTTTCAGATCAATACGCGGCAAATAAAGACATTACAGCCCTCATTAGATAAGCTGTTGATTTTAAATTTTAGAGTCTGTAACATCAGGTAAAATGAACTATACCAAAACATAATAGAATTTCCCTCTGTGAGTTAAGGCAGGATGACTTTATATAGTGAGCAGTGACCAAAAAAATATTTTTTTTTGATAATTTTGAACAGTGGAGAAATAATAAATAGTGCCTTTGATTAATCAGGTAATTTTAGGCTTCATAGAATCATTTAGGTTGGAAAAGACCTTTAAGATCATTGAGTCCAACCATTAACCCTACTCTGCCATGTCCACCTCTAAGCTATATCCCCCAAGCACCACATCAAGATGGATTTTAAACACATCCAGGGATGGTGACTCAACCATCTCATTGGGCAGCCTGTTCCAATGCCTGACAATCCTTTCAGTGAAAAAAATTTTTCCTAATGTCCAGTTTAACCTCCCCTGGTGCAGCTTGAGGCCTTTCCTTCTTGTTCTATCAATAGTCACTTGTGAGAAGAGACCAGCGCCTACCTTTCTACAGCATCCTTTCAGTTAGTTGTAGAGAGTGATAAGGTCACCCCTCAGCCTCCTTTTCTTCAGACTGAGTAGTGACAGTGTCCTTCTTGTATTGAGGTGTCCAAAACTGAACACAGTACTCAGAGTAAAGTGTGGCCTCACCAGTGCTGAGTACAGAGGGACAGTCACCTCCGTGGTCCTCCTGGCCACACTATTTCTAATACAGTCAGAATGCTATTGGCCTTCTTGGCCACCTGGCACACTGCTGGCTCATACTCAGCCTCTTGTCAATCAGAAACTCCAGGTCCCTTTCTGACAGACAGCTTTCCATCCACTCATCCCCAAGGCTGTAACATTGCCTGGGGTTGTTGTGGCTTAAGTGTAGAACCTGGCACTTGGCCTTGTTGTGGCTCATACCACTAATCTCGGCCCATTGATCCAGTCTGCCCAAGTCCCTCTGCAGACCATCTCTACCCTCAAGCAGATCAGCCCTTCCACCCAACTTGGTGTCATCTGCAAACTTATTGAGGGTGTGCATTCTATCTCCTCATCAAGATCATTGATAAAGATGTTAAACAGAAGTGGTTCCAATACTGAGCCCTGAGGAATGCCACTTGTGACTGGCTGCCAGCTGGATTTAACTCCATTCACCACCACTTTTTGGGCCTGGCTCTCCAGCCAGTGTTTTACTCAGCAAGAGCGTACGCCCATCCAAGCTGTGAGCAAACAGTTTTAGGGTGCATTTGAATAGTTCCCCTTTTAATTAACACCGTCTTTAATGAACATGACAGCATCAGTAAAGATCAAAAATCCCAAGAAGATAATGTTTTGAATGAATTGCAGTGCATGCTGTGCAAAAACTGACCATGGAAAACTGAGACCTCAAGGCACTTCTCTGGCTATTTATAAGTATAGGAACAGTTCTTAATGAACATCCTTTTGCAACAAGACATAATGGAAGCATTCAACATATTAATTTAAAAAATAAGTTGTCTGTAGGACACGTGGATGATTCACCCTCACAAAGACATTCTAATACGTGATGCTGAGAATAGATGTGTAAGGCATTGCAAGTATTACAAGATATTGTGTGATGTAAAATACAGACTTCAGGGAGAACATAGTTAAATACACCGTAGCCTGATTTTCAAGGATACAAAGTTTAGCTGCTTATGCTCTGTGAGATCTTCTCTAGTACCTTCAGACCTTCTGACTGGCCTTCTTCAGATCTAACACAAGTGTAAGACTGCTTTAAGGCCTTCAAATTTTGTGAAAATTGATGGCAGAGCGGGGAAGAAATGTTCAAATGTCATGTCTTCACAGCAGGAAAGATGTGGCAAGTTCAGGTCTTGAGCAGTGTGGTGGTTGCAGGTGGTACTAGGTGGCTAGTAGCGAGCTGGTAGTTACAAATCAGTTGGGAGTAAGTGGTGATTTTTGCCAAGTAGGCAGGTCCAGCAAGCTTAGGTGGTGTGGGGAGGAATTGAAATGAAGTGTAGGCAGACCATGAGAACGTGAGAAGGTGCTGGTGCTTTTGTGGTGGGAGGATAGTGGGAATACGGCAAAGATGAGAAAATACCAAAGGCCTAGACAAGGTGTATTGCAGGAACTGGCTTTGGGGTGGAAGCAAATGTGGTTGCTACAGGTAAGTTTTAAGGGACATGTGAATATCTGGCTTATGATAATGGAGGAAAAAAAAAAAAATCTATAGGACACCAAGTAATGAACTTAATTAAAAATCTGAATTCTCATTGTGCTAATATTGTTTCAAGATTTTATAATAACAAGAAGAGGAGTATGTTGCTTCTTACCTGAGGGCTGAAGTATTCTTCCCGTTTCAATTTTCTTTTACTTGTGGCAACCAACTTAAATGACTGACAGACTGGTAAACCCTGCATCCCTCTAAATAGATTGATGTGATAAATTTCTCACCTGTTTCATGAAAAAAAAATTATTTAATTTGGCCTGGATTGGTTGCTTTCATAAATTGATATTATGCCAGATTGTAGTAATGGCAGTAATGTCTTTGACTGTTAGATTCATTTGAAATATACAGATATTTTCTCTGTAAATGTAAGGGAAATTCCTAGTAAGTAATTCAGTCTAAAGTGTCTTTGCTCTTGAGAAAGCCACTGTATGTGCACTTTTTTGAATATGCTTGGACTTGAATAAAACTTTAGCTTTAGGAGGGTGGAGAAATGAACTCTCTTCTGAAAGATAGTGTTGTGACAACAGTTGCATTACAAAGTTTGCTGCTCTTGTCTGTCTTTCTGATATCTTTATTTACCCACAAATGTGTTTGCCTTTGCTTATAGGGGAGTGGTAGCTTATTCTGAAAAAAAATACCCCTTCTGTCTTTTAAATAATTTTTTGGTTAATAAAGCTTTACTGAGGTACACTTGAGGACACTTCAGATGTACCCCTGTACCCTAGGCATGGCAGCAATATCCCATTAAAAAAAAAAAAAGAGAGCTAGAAAAACATTGTATTGTCTTACTCACAGGTCAGCTTCCTACATATTGGTTAAAACATTTGACCATTGTGTTGTGACTAGTATTTAATACTTAACCACACAGGATATGTGTTAATTATTTTCTTCCGCTTTTTAAAGTGCATTTGAAGCGCCACTTCATGTTCCGAAACCATCTCTGCTTAGTCTTTGAAATGCTGTCCTACAACCTGTATGATCTGTTGCGGAACACCAACTTCAGAGGTGTCTCATTGAACCTGACACGAAAATTTGCACAGCAGATGTGCACTGCACTGCTTTTTCTGGCGACTCCTGAACTTAGTATCATTCACTGTGACCTAAAACCAGAGAATATCCTGCTCTGTAACCCCAAACGAAGCGCTATCAAGATTGTTGATTTTGGCAGTTCGTGTCAACTTGGACAGAGGGTGAGTATCTGTAAAAACACTGTTTATGCTACTGTTGGATACATATGAAAAAAATAGTATTTTTAACTCGCAATACCTAGATAGCTGATTTAAACTTTATTAATGTGGACCTTGGCTTTTCCTACATGAAAAATGGATTTTGTGGTAGTCCTGTTTTGTAATGTAGAATCAGAGTAGCGCTCTTTGAATGCTGTGTATTACTCTTAGATGCTTCTCTTTCAGATATACCAATATATCCAGAGTCGTTTTTATCGATCACCAGAGGTGCTACTGGGAATGCCTTATGATCTTGCAATTGATATGTGGTCCCTTGGGTGTATTTTAGTTGAGATGCACACTGGAGAGCCTCTTTTCAGTGGGGCAAATGAGGTATGCAGCTATATTACAGTACAAGTAATCTGTTTGGTTTTGTTCATTCTCATAATGATTTTCATCTGTTTATTTGTCAACATAAATTAGGGAAGTCTAGTTATTCTAAAATGGAAAACGTCAATGACAGCAGTGTCTTTTGTCAGAACTCTAAATTACCTGTTCGTAATTTTCTGTTTCTGGGTCCTTCCTCTTAGTCCTTATTCACTATTTTGTTTTTTACATAAGTTTTTTCTTAAACTCACAGTTAATGTAGAACTTGTCTGGATAGTTAGTGTTTGCTTCCTATTTGACTAGAATCGTACTTTTTCACATTGCTCAGCTGTCTTGTCACATGTTCTTCACAAATACTCTTTGTTTCGAACAGGTGGATCAAATGAATAAAATAGTGGAAGTTTTGGGGATACCACCTACCCATATCCTCGACCAAGCACCAAAAGCAAGAAAGTTCTTTGAGAAGTTGCCAGATGGCACTTGGAACTTGAAGAAGACCAAAGATGGAAAAAGGGTAGGTTACATAACTAGGATGATAATATGGACTGTTTCTTTAAGAAAAACAACAAAAAAAAGTTACTTTATTTTACATCTTGCCTTACTGAAAATGTAGCTTTATTGCTGTTTGTTATTGTTCTGTGTTGTAAGACAGGTTGGTTAAATAAAACTTCCTGTATTGTTGAATAGTTTCTTACTTTTATTTCACTGACTTCTTTCTATGGAATGTTTAAACTGTGCATGTCCAAGGCTTAATACGTAACTTGGTTTCAAGCAATTTCTAACTTCCCAACAGGAATACAAACCACCCGGAACTCGTAAACTTCACAATATACTAGGAGTTGAAACAGGAGGACCAGGTGGACGTCGTGCTGGGGAATCGGGTCATACTGTAGCTGACTACTTGAAGTTCAAAGACCTCATCTTAAGGATGCTTGATTATGACCCTAAGACACGAATTCAACCCTACTATGCTCTACAGCATAGTTTCTTTAAGAAAACAGCAGATGAAGGTACAAACACAAGTAACAGTGTGTCTACAAGTCCTGCTATGGAGCAGTCACAGTCTTCAGGAACCACCTCTAGTACGTCATCAAGCTCAGGTAAGTTTTTCTCATTAACAGGAAACATTTTATCTCCTAATCACATCAAAGGAGTCTTTTCCAGATAAATTTCCTTTTATATTTTATTTGTTTGGTTTTTTTAAACCAAATGTCAGTCATGCTCATCAAAACATTTTTTTTAATCAACCGGAGCAGTTGACTGTTCAAACAAACAAAAAAAAACAGTAGATGAGCAAAAGATGAGCAGTTGTTGTAGGTCTTATACTGTTACCTTGAAGCAGTTTGAATACCTTCATGGTGTCATTGTTCTACAGCTTTACTTTAAATTTTATGTCTCTTTTTAGTTATTGTGTGTGCATGTAATTATTTTGTAGGTGGATCTTCTGGAACAAGTAACAGTGGAAGGGCACGGTCAGACCCCACACACCAGCATCGACATAGTGGTGGACACTTCACTGCTGCCGTTCAAGCTATGGACTGTGAAACACACAGCCCACAGGTACACTGAAGGAGATTTTTTTTGTATGTTTGATTTATATGATTTTTTTGAGAATATTAAATCCCTAAAGCTAATTAACACTTCCATTTCAAGATGAAGGTGTTTTAGACGTGGACCCAGCACTACGCCTTCAGCTCTTGTGTAGTCCTTTGTATGTTAGGTTAGTCACTTACACAAAAGTACTGCAGATAGCTATAAAAATTTCCATAGACTCTGCAGATGTGAAGGTATTGTATTAGTAGCAGTAAGTCAGTTGGAGCTGTCAGTGCTTCACCTGACACAGGGCATAAAGGCAAACAGACCTATGCATCTTCAAAGCCAGTGAAAATCTGGCTTGTATTTCAGTGGGCTCCTGCTGGAGTTATTATTACTTCCATGTTAAGAGTGTTCAAGGTACTTCACCAATATTGTCATTGTTGAATTAGTGTTTGCTTAGTACTTCTTCTTGAAAAGAAGCAACAACTGGCTTACTAATTACAAATAATTAATATTTTAGTACAGAATGGATAAAAGTATAAATTTTGCCAAGCAGGCAATTTAGTTTATGCAACAAGCTGGTGTGTAGTTAGATCTTGCTATTTCAGTCATCTTTAATTAGCTGTGTTGTTGCAGAGGTTTGGGTAGTACTCCTCTAATGCTGTTGAGACTATTCAAGATACTAACTACAACATACTAATTTAGTGTAGGATGCTTATTGTATGCAGAGGCCCAAGTCAGAGATCAGGACCTTAGTGTTCTAGGTATTGTAGAAATACTGTGTTGTTTATTATTACTGTTACGTAAGGCTGCTTCTGTCATCTTGACAGTAAGGTCACATGCTGGACTTAAACAGTTTGAAAAAAGCATCCAGAACGTGAACTCGTTTTTCTTAAGGTATATTTAGAAAAGCATATTAGAAATGCTTAACTACATGCTTAAATTTCTGGAATGATTTTGCAGCCGCAAGGTTTGGTTAACTTCTTTAAAAGTTAGCGTAAGCATCAATAACTTAATCTCTCATATACATTGCCAAGGGACAGATTTGACTAAGCATTTTAATTTTTATTTTGCTTATTAACATAGGTTCGACAACAGTTTCCTCCTCCAATTGGTTGGACAGCCACTGAAGCTCCTACACAGGTCACTGTTGAAAACCATCCAGTTCAAGAAACCACCTTCCACGTAACCCCTCAACAACAGAATGCATTACATCATCATCACGGAAATAGCTCTCACCACCACCACCACCATCACCACCACCACCACCATCATGGACAGCAAGCCTTGGGTAGCCGGACCAGGCCGAGAGTCTACAATTCTCCAACAAACAGCTCCTCCACCCAGGATTCTATGGAGGTGGGCCACAGTCACCACTCCATGACATCTCTGTCTTCCTCAACTACTTCTTCCTCTACATCTTCCTCCTCTACTGGTAACCAAGGCAATCAGGCCTATCAGAACCGCCCAGTGGCTGCTAATACCTTGGACTTTGGACAAAATGGAGCTATGGACATGAATTTAACAGTCTACTCTAATCCGCGCCAAGAAACTGGCATAGCTGGACATCCAACATACCAGTTTTCTGCTAATACAGGTCCTGCTCATTACATGACTGAAGGACACCTTGCAATGAGGCAAGGAATTGATAGAGAAGAGTCTCCCATGACAGGAGTTTGTGTTCAGCAAAGTCCTGTGGCTAGCTCGTGACTAAACTGAAACTAAGTTTGTTTCTTGTGTGTTTTTATAGAAGTGGTGTTTTTCCAAAAACAAAGTGCAAAGCTGCTTGAATCAGAAGGAGATAAACTCACTGAACCGCTACAGGAGGGCAAAGCTATTTTTTTAAACTTGAAAAGATTGCAAAGGGACAATGAAGTTTTTCTGTTGGTTTTTTTGGGGGTTGTTTTGTTTTGTGGTTTTTTTCTTTTTTTTTTCCTTGTTTTTTTTTTTTTCCCCCCCTAAGAGCCATGTCTGGACCCACCTTAACGGATAGCTTAGTGGTGTTCACCTTTTGCTTCCCCCTTTTTAACTTGCCACAACCTATTCATAGTTTGGTTTTTTGGGGAGGGTTTTGGGTTTTTTTTTTGTGGTCTCATTCAACAGGGGTTATTGTTCAAATGTTAGTTGTAGTTGCAAACTAGTTTCTTTTTAAAGGCATTGCACATGATTTATAAAAAGGCCCTTTGAAGTTTTTGGGTGGGAGGGGAGTGAGTAATATATATATATTATTTTTTTTTTTTAGTTCCCCAATCAAACATGGGCACAGAAATGCAGTACTGTAAGAAAGAGGGACCTTCAGATTACGCAAATATATATTCTTCAGCTGTAAAAAGGGACGGTTGTAATGGAGTTTGTAAGGCACATTAAGCATGCTAAGTGGCGGTGATCAGAACTCTCCTTTTCTGAATCTACTGAGGATCAAAGCAGCAATTGTAATGGGATTCTGTGGGTCTCATATTTTGGAGACCTCAGTCAGTTAGTATTGAAATATGACTGGTTTCATAACTGAGGTGCACTGAGAAGCAATCAACGGGTCGGTCCTGGCCAGTCCTGGGGAGGTCTAAGTGGTGGTCTTTGGGATAACCTTTGGCCTTATGGATTTGGACTCTTAAGTTAGAAGAGCCTACCATTTCAGATGCAATCACTTTTGGACATGCTTTTGCAGACAGTCCTTAATGCTGAAAACACAGAGAATGGGTAATTCAAGAGGCCTTTCTTTTAAAATAGACTTTTGTGACCCACTTATTGTAAGGTATTGCAAGGTCACTTTGCGTGTGTCATAAAGTTGACTTCCTTATTGGTTGAAGGTCACAGGAGTAGTGGTTTGCGTTTGATGGAAATAGCTACAACTGTGTCCCTTCCTGCTTTTTACTTTTTTCTTTTGCTTTTTCTCGGCACGTGGTTTCTCCACCATTACTTCTGCACAAAGACGTCTTCTGTTCATCCTGAACATTTTTAAAAATGCAGAATTTTATGTGACTGCTTTTTTGCCTCACAATTATGCTGTGAATTTTACAAAAATTTATTTTCTTTTTTGATAATTTATTGTACCAAAGCTGTTTTTATAGCACATAGATGTCTGTAACCAATAATGTAGCAGTTCTGCACTTTGACACAAGGTGTAACTAGACCATTTTTAAATGTCAGTTGAAAATTATGGCTGTACTATTGCTTAAACAAAACTGGAACTGTTGTTGAATTCATAGCCAATACATTTACAGCAATCTGTGTACTGAACATAATAGATTGACATCTACTTCGAGACTATAACATCTGTTACATTATAAATGTGTTCAGGCTTCTGAAGGTAAAAGGGACACTAGATCCAGAAGCTATGAAACCAGCAGTTGATTCTTGTATTCCTTATTAATATAATTGTAAACTTGAAGGCAAGACCTTGATTGCATGAACAGGTCCAAAATATTAGTCTGAGTAAAGCAAAACCCTCACATGAGACCTGAGGTTAGCAGGCTGTATTTAACAGGTGCCTAATTTTTGGGTAATGCTGCCTTAATATAACACAGTCAGCTTGGCAGTTGCAAAATATACAGGCCCATTCAGAGACATATTTGTAGGAAAAGTAAAAGCTCCGTGAAAAACGTTTGAAAGAATAAGGGTAATTCATTGATTGCCCATCCCAGATCAGCATTGTTTGCCCATTATATATTACAGAAGCAGTGATCTACCTCTGCCAGTAAGCCCTTTTAAAAGTTAATTTTGCAGAAATTTCAAGAGTTCATACTGGTCAATTCCATGTGGCCAAGTAGTTTTTTTCAGGCTAAAAGGTGGATTTTTTTATACTTGTAGTGGCAACACAGCAGCTGACAACCATGTAATGGGAACGAATACTTGGGATTACCATTTTTATGTAAATCGTGTTTTTTTTAAATTTTTTTTTTTTTAATCAAGCAATCCATATTTCTTTTGTATTGACACATCAACCCTGTGGATGAAAGTGTTTGGTTTGGGTTTTTTTTTCCTCTGGGTTTTTTTGGTTTTATTACTGAACTCAATAATTAAAAGAAGTTTACAGGATTTGGAAGGCTGTCACCTTAGAAACAGGATGCTGAGTTTAGCAATATGAAAAGGAATCCAGTACTTACTGCTGTCTAGGAATATAAGGGTAATAAGAAATCTGGGTAATTTTTGTGTGCGCGGGTTGCCACACCTTAGTAAGCGCCAAAAAATAAAGCAGTTAAAAAATATCTACATAAAGAAGAAATCATAAAATCCAGTGCTTCTGCATACTGTGTTATGTTACAGTCCAGTTTTGTGTGCTTTACTACACAGTTTGGTTACAGGACTTCTGTGCATTGTAAACATAAACAGCATGGAAAAGGTTAAATACCTGTGTTCAGATTGTAAGATCTAGTCCGGACTTGCTGTGTATATTGTAACGTTAAATGAAAAGACAAGCCCTTTGTATTATAGTCATGCAGTCTTATGTATGATAAACAGTTGAATAATTTGTCCTCAGACTCTTTACTGTGCTTTTTAAAAAAAGAGTAATTTAAGAAAAAATGTAAACATAGTAAATCTTCCTATGCAATTAACCTACTCCAAGCCATGGTATGGTAGGTATAATTATACTATAATATGTAAATATCAGATACATTGAAACAGACTTAAAAATATGAAAGTAAAAGTTGGAGGCATAACAGATAATTTTGAGTTTTTAATTGAAACAGCAAGGTATACAAATCGTTGATGTATGAACACAGCTCTGCTTGATTCTGATGGACTGTACTTGTAGTTTGAGTTCTTTATATTATCATCTGTTAGTTTGAATGTTCTTATATGCACTGCAGCTTTCTACCTATTACAGACTAGCTGACTTTAAGGCCAGAAGTGACCGTGGTAATGATATAATCTGATGGGCATGCCATTATCCCTAGAATTCAATCTAGTTATTTGTGCATCATGAAGTCCATATCTTTTGGGTGCAGTAGAACATACTTTTAAAAAAGATAGCTGATTTTCATATAGATTCTTCAAGTGTGAGGATTTTTTCCGTGTCTCTTGAGTGATTCAGCTAGTTTATTTTCCATACTCTTAGACCTCCTTCAGTTTTAGGACTGTTTAGTTATAGACGCTGGCATCAGATAGCTAGCTGCCTATTAGAATAACAAATAATTACTCTAGTTTTAAACTATTTCACTTTAATCACATAAAACTATGTTAACTTTAATAACCTATATAGATGGAGTTCCTTAAATCTCTTAACTGTAAAGCTTTTATGGCTCTTCTGAAACTTCAGATGGTTTAAAATCCATTTTAAAGCGTGGATGTAAGAACTGCATACAGCATCTGGTAGTAATTTCAGTATTGCTGTGTGCGTGTAGTCTGTGCAGGTACATTCTTGAACCTTTCAGTTTATATATTTGCTTGTTTGTTTATACCTCCAAGGATTGCATTTTTAAATCTTTCAGTCTCAGTTATTTGCATTAAAAGATTGTAAATTTAGATGATTATCCATCATGATTCCTAAGTCCTTTTCAGAACTGCTGCTCTTCCAGGATGTAGTCTTCCATCCTGTAAGTATAATGATGTCTGAACGGGACTGGTTTACGGAAGGATTGGATTCACCTATAGGTGTGACTTGTCTTCGTTGTTTATCACTCTACCATCGTTACTTTTATTAAACCATCACTATGCTTATATTTTATTCTTGATAACTGAAAAATCTTAAATGCCTTTGAAGATAGTTCTTGTTGAAACCCATCAGAAGCATTCTTTTTTAATGAAGTAATCTAAAGCTCTAACCTGCTGACACAGCGTGGTGAATATGTTGTGTTGATTTATAGAACAAATATATTTCAATAAGATCATTATGTGGAACTTCTGAATAGTATGGAAGTATCTTTCTAGTCAAAATTACACAAGTAACCGAGTACGAAATAGTTATTGCCTAGAATTGATCTCGTGAGGATAGCTTGTACATAGCATGACTTTGGCGAGTGATTTATTTTACCTAGAAGGATGGATATTAGAGTTGCGCAATATCTTACATCTGTCAAGCTAAGAAAGACACCATGCCAAACCGTAGTTTTATAAATCCCTCATTTTGTGGGGTTCTACAGAAGCAAGCTCATGCTGAGAAGTTTGCAGTTACTTATTTCTCCACTTCTTAATGATAGCTGAACTATTTTTTCCTTACTGATTAAGATGCCTTGGTTTTATTTCAACAGTTCTGCATACTAGCCCTGGCAAATATATCTGATCTACCTAGACCTGAGAGGATATGTAATTTCTGTTGTTTATGATGTTTTATGGCTAGATGTTATAGAGTTCAATCACAAGACGGTCACTGTAGCTACCCTTCAGGACCTGAATGGTACGAGAATGCCATATGCTTCCTAAGCCAGACAAAGGTGGTAGTTAAATTTTTAAATTTCAGGTTCCTCTGCTGAACGCAAGAGAGAAAATGTAATTCACTTTAAGCAATGTTCATAGATTCTAGAGGGAAAGTGAGGATAGAAGATTTAGAAGGGGGTAAGGGTTGGAATTGAAAGGATGTTCTGTGGGGGAGGAAGTCTAACCAAGGTGAATAAGAGCATAGGGAGGGGAGAGAAGTACCCTTAGCTGAAGTGGAATTATGCGGACCCTAACTGAAACTGAGAAATTTTGCGGTCCTGGTCCTAGGAATGTGTGCGAGGGAAGCTAAATGAAAAACTTCATGGCTGTGTTGATTGAGGGTGAACTGTTCTACTTTGAGTGAAAAATATGTTTTTCACAGAAAGTTGGATTCTGGTGATTAATGTGAGAGATGTCTAGAATGAAGCTGTGTGTTTTGTTTCAAGGCAGTTGAATCTGGACTGTTTATCAAGCGGCAAGGCAAATCTGGAAGTTTGCAAGAGAGCAAAAATGAAGGTTTTTACTGCAGTTTAGAAAGGCTGAATTGAAGAAGGAGAATTTGATTTATGACAGCAGACCGAATGAGCATATATGCTGGAGAGATCAGACTGGCAAAACCAGCAGTAATGGATAGAGTAGGTTGTCAGCTTGTAGGCAACTGAAGGGATTTTAATTTATTTACTAACTAGGGCTGAGATGTATAGGTTAAAATGGGCTGAGTGCAGAGCCTAGTCAGTCCTTGAAAGAGGAAAACCACAGCAGATGTTATAAATGGAGTTTTAGAACTGTAGGAATAAAAAAATCCAAAAGCCCAAGCAGTGTATGTTACTGAATGATCATCTATCAAAACTTGTACATGTGTGTAAGTAGGGTGAGAGTGGAAGTGGGACTGACCAAAGACATCCTTTAAAAAATTTGTTACCATGGAGTAGAAAGGGCGCAGGATCCAGATATCCTGAAAGGGTTTTATTGCAGATCCACTTTACATTCTCATTACTAAGATAGGACCTCCACCATTTTGCAAGTAATTTTTCCTCAGTAAGCAACGGTGAAAACTATCCCAGCTGAGTAAGGCTAAACAGTGTCACAGTGAGGAGCTGCTAAACTTCAAATAGAAAATTAGCATGTAAGGAAAATAGCCCCAGTATTTTCAATCTAAATAACAAAAAGCATCAGCTTTTTTAAAAAAAATAATAATTAGGGCTACTGATGTTCTTACTGGTAAGACTGAGCTTTCATTATTGTAAAAATGCCATAAATCCTTTCAGGAGGGCTATAGGGACCCGATTTGTCTTTCTAAACCAAATCCTAATAATCCTTAAAAGCAGATGCATCCTGGGCTGGGCCAGGTTGGTCTGAATTTTGTTAGAGCCAGTACTGAGAAACCCACACATAGATCATGCTTTTTGGACGACAGAATGTAATATGGCTTGAGGTAAACAAGGCAATGCAATTAAACGTCTTGTGTAGTACACTGGAATTTTCCTCTATTGCTCTTTCCTGCACGTCTTCGCAAGAGGCATTTCTCATCTCTGGTAAGTTGTACGGGTCCAGCTCTTTCTCTCCAAGTACTTTGTAGGAACAGCTCCAACAGGAATTCATGCTTCCCACTGCTTCAAGCTTCAGCGTCATGATGTCACAATGTCTTATCATATGTTTTGGTTATGAGGGCATTAGATTTTCTAGAACACAGAATCTTACAAGTCAAATTTAGTTTAAAGCTGTTCAGTTAACAAGAGTATAAAAGTGTCTTGATGTGTTCCTTCCATCATTGTTTTGCATGCAAATGGACAAATCTCATGCAGTTGTATACCATAGGGCAGCATTGCAGCATCTACTAGAAACATGTTGGTCACCAATATGGATGCTTTTACAATCTATGCAGCGTTCTCCTGAATACAGTAGCCATTTGGATTCTCCACTGGTGACGCCTCCTGGTAGAGTCCGTCATGAAAACTTCCTGGGAAGACAATGTTTTGTCAGTGGAGCAACAGAGAACTAGCTTTATTCCTTCTAGAAAAAGCAATTTGAGTCTGAAGGATTGTGTGCCCGTGTTTGTGTGTTGGTTGGTTTGGTTGTTTTGGGTTGGTTTTGTTTGGTTTTTGGTTTTTTAATCATGTATGCATTGCTGTTTATGACTTGTACACATACCAACATGTTACTTCAAAGCATTTACTTGTTAAAGGGTGTCGAAAGTTGGTATGTTTGACTGTAGGACCTGCTTCTTGTCTTAACATGTTTGAACTGAATTTTCCTATTAATTTTTCATCATCGTATCAGCGAGTGCTCACTGCTTAAGGCAATAGTATGGCAGTAGTTTATAATTTTGAAGATGTGGCTGCTTAGCTTTCTTCTGGATTTTTCAAAACGAACTCTGGCTTTCCTACTGCTGTGCTCACTCTCTGCAGTGTATATATAAAGAAATTTGACTTAATTTTCAAGGCAATCCACAGATTGGTGCCTAAAAAATAACTACAAGGCAAGGAAATGGTTAAAAACATTGCTTCTCAAATCCAGTTTTGTGTGCTCATAACAGAGATGAATCTTCCTGACCACTAGCTTATGAATCTCTTGCATAAACCCATGGATTTTAAGAATTCCCTGAAACTTCAGATCTTACGGGTATTCCATGCAATCTTAAGTAATAAAAATAACAGCATAGATAAGACAACAGAAATTAATAACCAAACCCACCTCCTGTAGGTCTCCCCATGAAAAGTGGGAGGAAAGGAGATTAATTTGACAGATGTTTGCTGTTGAAAGACAATTACCTGGTTAGTGACTGGAAAATTATATATGAAAATATATAAACTGAGGTTGGTTGTTCTAAAGAAACTAACTGAAGAGGCCAAGCAGAAAATCTTTTCCCTCAGACTGCTGCCTTCAGGATCTCTCTTCCCTCTCACCAGTAGAAGACATTTTTTCTGTACCACTTGCTGCAGTGTTCCAAAGTGTACCTTTTCCTTCAGGTTTTCCTGCCAACCTGTAACTCATTCAAGGATCCCTTCATGACTTCTTCCTAGCACCAAATGTCAACAGTTGCTAGCCTGTCTTTTCACAGCTTTTTCTGTCTTACCCGTGCTTGTCGTCTTCCCTGCTTTTGTTTTCCTTCCTGTTCTAACTGCCATACTTTCCCTGTTTGCCTTGCTCCTCCCAACCCCTTCTTATCAATACAATCGAGGTCTTTCATCCCCCTCCTCTGCTTTTCCCTTCCTTTCCCTGCTTGTTGCTCTTTTGGCCTCCTCCCAAGTCTTTCAGGTTTCCCCCTTCTTTCTGGTGCTTTCCATTCTTTACCCTGTTTTAAGTCTTTCTTTGACTTCTGTTATTTTCCATTCATTTTTTCCAGTTTCTCAGGTTGTTTCTTTCTCCCCTTCCCTCCCCCTCCCTTTTCATTACTCCTAAATGTGTTGACTTTCCTATATTTTCAGCTTTTTTTTCCCCTGGTATTTCTTACTTCCTCTTTTAACATTACTTTGCATTACTTTCTCTTCACTGAGTTTCACTGCTTTTCTTTCTAATGCTTTTCAGGTCTTTTCACCCTTCTTTTCAGTGCTTTTTGGTGCTTCTTTGATTCCTTTCTTCACTTCACCTTCAGGTTTCTTCTCACTTACTTCTCCATATTGTTTCAAATGCTTTTCAGTTCTGTTTCTTTTCCCTTTTGCATATTTTCCCATTGCTCCCCTGCTTTACTCTGCTTTGACTTCTTTCCCATTCTTTTTCTATGTCTTCCATGCTTTTGGGGTTATTTCATTTCCCCTCCACTTCTCTGTGCCCTGCTTTTGACTGCTTGGAGTTCTTTTCCCTATTTGTTTCTACACAGGCCTCCTTATATTATTTTCATTGATTTTTCACTGCTCTGGCTTCTTTTCACTGCTTTTCATGTCTATTCTGTTTTTTGTTTTATTTTTTGTTTGTTTATTTCTTTGTGGTTTGCTTGGTTTGTTTTTTTTTTCCCCCACCTTCTCTTGTTTTTCCTGGTTTGACATCCTCTCCGATCTTTTCCTTCTTTTGACTTGTTTTCACTGTTGTAGTCTTCTCTGGCCTTTCTCTTCCTTCACAGATCTCTCCTTTGCTTGGCACTTGCTTTGTCTTTTATCTACTTCTTTCTTCTCATCTTTTTTTCACTTACCCCTTTTTACTTCCCCCTGCCTTTCCCTCTTTGTCTTTTCCCTGCTTTTCAGGGATTATCATCTCCCCCATACCACTCTTTTTCCTTTCTCTTCACTGTTTTGATACTTTTTTCATTGCTTTCCCCTGCCTTCTCCCCCACACTGCTTTAACCTCTTTTCCCCTACTTTTCAGATACTTTCCCTTATTTTCCATGCTCTTCATTAGCCTGACTTTTTTTCATCTGCTTTTCCTTCCTTTTCATGCTTTTATTCCCACCTCCTCCCTGTTTTTCAGTACTTACAGATTTCCCTTGCTTTTCCAGTCTCTTCCTTGCTTTTCCCTTCTTTTTTTTTACACTTGCTTTTCTTCCCCACCACCCCTACTTGCCACTGGTTTGACTTTTTGCTGATTTTCAGGTCTTTCTTTTCCCCTTCCTTTTCTACCTAGTTATTGCTTCTTGATCACTCCCTGCCTTTTTTTTTTTTTTTTTCTTTTACTGCTTTTCCTCCTTCCTTTTCTTTTTCCTGCTCTTCACTGCTTTAACTTTCTTTCTGCCAGCTTTTTTCCCCGCTTTCCTGTTTTTTTTTCATCCTGAAAAGCTATCTTATTTTTCTCCTTCCCCTCAGTTTCCCATTCTCTTCCCTGTTTTTCCTTTCTCTTCAATTGTCTAATTTTCACTATTTATTGCTTTGACTATTTTTTGCTGTCTTTCACATCTTTTCACTTCTCTTGCCATCCTTTCCCTGTAAGTCACTGTTTTGACCTCTATTCCCTGCTCTTTTGGTCTTGTATCTCTTCCTTGCTCCCTCTTTTCCCTGCTTTTTATTACTTTGCCTCTTTTCCCAGCTTTTTCCTTCACTTCCCTGCTTTTCACTGGTTCAACTTTTTTGCCCTGCTTTTTTGTGTTTTGTTTCCCTGTTGCGCTTTCCTCCCTTCTCCTGGCTTTATGCTGCTTTGATTTCTCTGCTTTTCAGGTCTTTTTCCTCCTTTCCCCTTTGTTCCCTGCTTGTCACTGACTTGTTTAAATTGCTTGTCAGTGCTTTGACACTTTTTCCACTGCTTTTCAGTGCTTTGACTTACTGTGATTGCTTTTAGGTCTTTTCCTACTTCCCACCCTGCTGCCCCCAGCTTTTGCCTTCCAGTTCCTGCTGTTCACTGCTCTGACTTTTTTTTTTTTTTTCTGTTAGTAACTGCCTTTATTTCTTTTCATTGCTTTTCAAGTATCCCCCCTCCCCTTCTTTTCCCTGTTTACCACTGCTTTGACTTCCTTTCACTATTTTTCTGGTCTTCCCCCTGCTTTTTTCCTTCTTTTTCCTGCTTTCCACTACTGTTTAGTTTGGGTTTTAATTATATATATATATTTAATTTTTTTTTTTAACTTCCTCCTCCTTTACCATTTCCCTGATTTTCATCCTCTTCACTGCTTTGACTTTTTTCAACTGCTTGTCTGGTCTTTTCCTTTCTTTTGATTACTTGTTACTGTTTTGACTTCTTTCCACTGCTTTTTTCAAGCTTTTCCCTTCCTCACCACCACTCTGTTCACTTATTTAACCTTTTTGCTGCTCATTAGATCTTCTCTCTTTCCTCCCTTTCTGTGCTTCTCTTCCATGCTTGCCTCTTCCCTATTTTTCCCTGCTTTTCCCCTATTTTTCCCTGCTTTTTCCTGCTTTTGGCTGCCTTCAGCTGCTTTGTCCTGCTTTCACTTTATGAACTTGTTTTTGCTACTTCTCAGGTAGGATTTAGTTTATTTCCTTCTCCATTGTCTGCTTTTCCCTTTCCTGTTTTTCACTGCTTTAATTTCTTCATGATACTTTTCTGGGGCCTGGTTTCCCCTATTTATCACTGCTTTGACTCCTTGTCCTTCCTTTTCATGTCTTCTGAGGTCTGTCCCCTCCTTCCCTCCCCCATCTTTTCTCTGTCATTCTCTCCTTTGAAGCTTTTTCTTCTTACATGCTCTTCATTATTCTGAGTGCTTTTTGCTGCTTTTCACGCCTTTGCTGTTCTTCAGGTCTCCCCCTCCTCCCTTTTCTTACCCTTCTTTTCCGTTCTTCTGCTCTCTTTTTCCTCTACTATGGCTTCTTATCTCTGCTTTTCAGGTCTTTCACCTCCTTCTTTTGCCTCCTGTTGCCTGTTTTTCTTCATTCTGTCTTTCCTCATCTCCCGCTTCTTCCCCCTTCCACCTCCCCTTCCCTGATTTTCGCTGCCTTGAGTTCATGTTGCCAATTCTTTTCTCTTTTCACCCCCTGATATTTCCTTCCCTGCTTCTTCCTCTTCTCCCCTGCTTTTCATGGCTTTGGCTTCCTTTTACTGCTCTTTGACTTCTTTCATCCCCCCCTTTTCCCTTTTCCCTTTTCCCTTTTCCCTTTTCCCTTTTCCCTTTTCCCTTTTCCCTTTTCCCTTTTCCCTTTT
>JAAGNO010027603.1:67490-95070 GCA_033439905.1 Ceryle rudis
AAAGATTGGATGTGGCACTTAGTGACATGGTCTAGCTGATGTCATGGTGTTGGATCATAGGCTGGACTTGATGATCTTGGAGGTCTATTCCAGCCTCAGAAATTCTGTGATTCTGTGAGTTTGGATGAAACTTATTAAAGTACCTTGAAATCCTTGCAGAATAGAGCTTTAATTATGCCTTGTGTTTTGGTACAAAAAGTTTCCCAAGTAGCCTAAAAAGAGTCAGTGAGTGAGGTGACAACATGTGTCTTCAGCCTGTTGCACACACTGTGCACATCAGATCTGCTGCGGTTGTACGGATCGATTTGCTTTCATGTGTTGTGCTGTTATTTCTGTGTGTGCAGGGAAGCTGGGGGCATCCAGAGAGCCTCAGGTTGGCAGAGTGTGACTTAAACACACCACTGAGTGAAAGTAGTGAGACTCTGGTCCTCTATGTGTTGTCAATTTTGCCAATGTAGGCACATTTCAGGTCCATTTCTGACCACTGTAAATGCTTCATTAATACGTTTTAGTTGTCTTTCAAATATTACCCTGTTTTCTGTTCAGTTTTGACTTTATAGTATTTTGTTTTACAGGTGTGAAAAAAGCTGTGAGAAATTTGCTCCCAGAGAACTAGTATAGGACCACCCTGAGCAAAAGACTAGTATTGCCCTGGGAAAAACTTGTGAGGCACAATCCATTGTGGTCCAAAGTAGAGCTGTCTGTAATTGTCTAACCTAGGAAGTGCCGCAGTCTAGACTTTTCTCATTTTTCTACGATTGTTCTCTGTTGAAATATATTTATGTCCAAGGGAAAAATAATATGGTATATCCTTAGCACTAATGACAGTTTTGTAATTACTGACTTGAACCCAACATATTTCCACTGTGAGCTGACCAATTTTCATCTGCAGTGTAAGTATGTATTGAGCCTCTTGCTCAAAAACATTCTCTGTTCCTACCTTCAGGTAATAAGTGGTACTTTCTCTGTGACATGATGCAAATACTTGCTGAAGATTAAGCAAAGCCCATGTAAACTCATTTTGTATGTGGCCCAACCAGTGTGTACCACAGAAAAGAGAAGGAAGATAAATGATGTAAATCCTTTTACCAGATGTTTGCTTCACTACTGTGTAAATTCAGATCAGAAAACCAGAGCCCTTATTTTGTTTGGGTCAAAAGCTTGTCACGTCCTCATGACTTCCTTAGTAAAGGTGAAGTTGATTGGAGAAAGAAATCAAAACAATACAATCAGAAATCAGTGATACAAGTTAAAAAAAAATCCAGCACCCAAAGTGATAGTGAGGAGATAAATGGCAAACCAAATTGTGGTGTCTGATAATAAAACAAATAATAATAAAATTGCTCTGAACTACAACTAATAGAAAGTTGAGCCATAATCACCACATTTTTTATTTAAATGAAAAGCGAACAAACTTTATTCTTGACGGGGATTCTTGACAGATCTTTTACTCTGCTTCATCATCTGGAAAGTGAAGGGAACAGGATGATTCCTGCCCTGTCTGCATAGCTCTGGTTGTGTACTGAAGGCTCAAAGCCACCTGCATAAGTGGTTTCTGCTCTTGAGGAGGCATTCCATGGGAGCCTGTGGGCAGGGAGGGAGAGCAGGACTCTGTTTTAGAAGGTAGAAGTTGCCACAATGCAAATGAAAGCCATAATATTATTTGAAGTGACAAGCAGAGGGTCCTGGGTTAGGACCTGTATCCTTAGTAGACATTTGGAAAGAGGGTGACGAACACAATGGCAAATCCTGTAAATGACATGCGGTGGTAAACTCGGGCAAAGTTCATGAAAGCTGTGAGAAACTTGAGAAACACCTCATCAAGCTGGGGAATTCACTGAGTGGCATGCTGCCTGCAGTCGGATATCTGTAGCTCAGTGAAAAGGTCCAGGGGGAAGGACTTGGAGAAGAGCGAGAAGAGATGAAGGGAATGGAAAAGATCTCATGGAGGGAGGCTGAAAAGAAGCAGGCTGTTTATTTAATGAGAAGGGAAGCAAAAAGCATGTAGAGGAACTTAAAAATATACCCCAGTACAGTGTAGAGAAACCTTCTACTCACCCTTTTATTTGTGACACAAAATACCATGAAATTGTTTTGCCTGAAAACTTGAAGCTGAACTGAAGTTGAAAGTGACAAAGTCAAAGCTTTTCTATGCTTTGCTCAGCTAAGGTGATGTAACTTACTCCTGTAACTCTCATTGGAACCCAGGACTGAAAAGAAAGCATTAAAGAATGTATGGGTAATGCTTAATCAACATGAAAAGCAGATACTGAGGAGAACCAGCACCCTCGGTCTCAGGGACATGAATCAGTTCTAATTGTTGAATGTTAGGAGAAAACTTCCTTGCTACTTCTTGGTACAAAAAGCTGCCCATGCTGCTTTCTATCGTAGCTACTCTTGTTCAAACTTGTGTGCTCCCTGTAGTTGGGGAGAAGATACTGAAGATCTTTTCTATGACCATGTAAGGGCTTTATCAAAGCCTGACTGTCTTGCAACCTCTCCATCACTGAATCCACATTCAGCTTCAGCTGTATTACATAAAAAGCTCCTTGTCCTTTTTTTTTTTTTTTTTTTTGAATATTGGCCAAACTCACACAGCTGTGAGTTCAAGAAGGCGTGTTTTAAAATCCAAACAAGAGAGAGAAGGATTTAGAAGGGGTAATAGGAGAACTAGGAAAAAGTAGATCTAAGCATGCACATTTCTACTGACTTGTTTTTCCTCTAGTTTGGAAAGAAAACTCCTGTGAGGTAACTTCATCATTATCTGAAACAGGTTTCAGTCCAGCTCAGTAGAAGGGCGTACTTGAAAAACCTTAAGAAATATTTGAATTTATCTGGGTTCTTAACACATCTGATGTGGTTTGTTCATGTCTAATTATAGCTGCTGCTCTGTGTGTGCATTTGATTTTTGCAGCGTGGCTGACATAGCTGTTTCACTTGGCAGAGTGTGTGCTGGCCTGCTACCCCTCTCCTCATTCACTGAATTCTGACACTATGTTTAGAAGCACAAGACATCCAAATTATAACGGGCCTCATACTTTGAATTTAGACTACAGAACTTAAAGCCAATTAAAACAAGTGCCTCAGCATTTGATTTTTTTTTTTTTTATTTTATTTTATTTTATTTTTCATTTTAAGATGTTCTCTTAAGGGAATTTTTTAATGAAATCTATTTTGGTATGGTACACTGAAGATGCATTTATTAAGCAGGCCTATTTTCTTTAATCCAGTACACTTCTCATGCATTTTATGCTATTTTCCCTCAAGTATTAATTTAGAAGAAGGAGAGAATTTTTCTTCAACATGGGTTTAAAGAAAAGGGAAGAAAATGTCTTCAAACATGTCCCCTCTTCATTGTCCCAATAACAGAGGCTGGAGCAGTACCTGCCTCTGGACACAAGAGAGGAGAGTATGTGCATCCCTCTTCCCACCTGCACTGGAGTGATGTTGTATTACGGTTATTCTTTGTATGTGTGGGATGAGAGTTAAGGCACTAAAATAGCTGATTCTTGAAAATTAAGATCTATACCCATCTCTGTTGCCAGATTTTCAGTATAGCTTTAGACAAGCTACTTCACTTTTCTCTGGGTTATGCACCCTGAAAAAATGTGTAATAATGGAGCTCCTTATAAAAGATTGTTTCAGTCTTGCATCTTTTTTGTTATGATTTCTTCATGAAGTTTGAATAATTTCTCTTAAGGGCACCAACTGCCAGAAGGCAAACAAGGCAAAATCTTACACTTCTCCTGAATGAGTATCTCTGATCTTTTACTCTGGAAATAGAGGAAAAGCACTGTGTACTTTGTGACCAGTCTTGAGTAAGGAGACAAAGCAAATGCTTACAGTCTTTCTGTCTGATGAAGAATGAGAAAACCAGTGAAAGTATGCTTGAGTCCAGCTTCTGGACTTTGTCTAGGTATACTAAGAACAAAAATCCTCACAAGGCTGAATTCCTCAATTTGGAAAAGTAAAAGGATATTTTGACATTTATTAAGGAATTTTAAAAGCCATTTGCTGCAAAACAGTGAAGGTGAAACTTGTGCTATATTTCTCAGGGCAAAAAGATAAAAGTGCTAACTCGCTCTACAATCCTCCAGGAGAACATAATTCAAGAAAGGGGATACATACGCAGTAGATTAGATAAAGTGCAGAGGCTGCAACTGTCAACACAGAAATAACTGAAGTGAATTTGAAGTAAGAGATATGAAGGATCAACAGCTATTAATAATAATGAGACATTGAAAAAATCCCACAGCCGTCAATAGAAGCAATCTGAGAACATATTGCTATTAGAGGAATTTGTAAAAATAGTAAGATATATTTGCAGGGGATGTTTCTCAGTCATGTTGGTGGAGTAATGGAATATAAAATGCAAGTTTCTAGAGCTGGCACATCAGAGGTCCACAAGCAAGTTAGATTTCTGTGGCTAACCAAAATCCGTGCCAGAGGAAAGACTTTACAGAAATAGCTGAACTGCTGTATCAGATGACTGCAGTGAAACTATATCTGATATAGCATGGAAAGCAGAAACACCTGTACGCATCAGTCAAGAGCAGAACGTGATGGGAAGAAAGCAGGGTGGATAAAGCTCAAAGCAAGTAAAGAATTTAAGCTAGAAAAAAAAAAAGAAAAAAGAAAGGAATAAACTCTCTATGAAATCCATCTACTCTTCTGATGCAATTATAATTTTCAATGTGAAGGAACCATTTTTTTCCAGTCATTGAATCTGTACAAGAATATGGAGGAAAAAAAGTAATAGTGCAGTCTCAACGGAAAAGGTACTATGCCGGCTGTCTTGAGTGATAACAGGGTTATTTTCCATCAAGTACAACTGAAGCAAGAGCTGCCTGGCTGATAGCTCCCTCTTTTCTTCACAGTGAAATTTAAATAAATCTTTGCAAGAGCTCTGACCTGATTTGCAGTTTACAGGAGAAATATTAAAAAAAAAAAAAAAAAAAAAAATCATTCCTCTTCTTTTCAGTGTTAATGTAAAAAGAGAGGATGTCATTATGGTGAATTGTTAACCAGCAAGAGCAAGACCATTTGGCACAGACTACCAAATGGCATAGAGGCCTCTCTGCATGTTCCTCAGACTTTCAGCTTCCAAGTAACTTGCATCTTAAGAAAATTAAAGGCAACCATCAATTTTCATGGATCATGATAAGACCAAGGCTAAATAAAAAAAAATCCCCCTATGAAATGGATTAATTCACATAAATACTCTTTGTATTTGCTTCTGTTCACTGAGAACCATTAGAGCCTTACCAAATCAGCAAGATTATATTTTATTTTTTCTGTTCTAAATGAAGTAAATTTGCTTAGAAAGATTTCAGCTAGCTCTGCCGATGTCTACTGGTTGTTGCATAAGAGCATCCCTCCCTTGGAGTAAGATGTGGCTCTGCTTGCTGACCTCTTGGGTAGCAAGCAGCTACAGGCAGGCAGTAGGTTAAGTATGTCTCTGGAATTAGACCAATAACCTGCACACCCTGGTTATTATTGTTCAATGAGGAGTAAATATAACAGCTTTACAGCCCACCGTGTTAAATGGAATTCAGTGATGTGTCATTTACAAAACCAAATGGTTTTAAGATGATCCTGCAATGTGCTGAGTAGCTCTTACAACATTCATAGACTAATTTGGGAAAGGTATTTGTGCACACCCATGACCTTAAGTGCACAGCTTCATTCCCATGCTTAAAGAAAGGATTTCCTAAATTGGTGTCATAATACCTTCAATTCTCATAGAAAAAAAATCACAGAATTAAAATGAAAATGTTGATGAGAATGTTCCTGTCTTGCTCTTCTTCTAGGATGTTTTAGCAAAACAGAAGCAGTATTATTGCTGCATGTTATGCTAATAAAATATGCATGTTGTTTGGAGGCTGTAGGCTCATGGTTCTTTTGTATAACAGCAACTGGGTTTTTTTTAATGTCGTGAAAGATGATAATTTTCGATGAAGAGTTAGCTTTTTTTTTGCTATCCTTGGTCCTTTTGCAGAAGTTATCTAACATGATGTAGAATTTGGCATGAAGGGAGTAATCTATTGACATCATATAAAACTATATCTAGTATATTTAATTCTTTTATGCCAGCAGGTGACTGAATCATGGATAATGCTGTTTCTCCTCTTGTTTCCATAACAAAATAAAATAATAAAAAATGTTGTTCAGTTATTTACTAACTTAAGAAAAAAATGTGTATTAAAAGTCATATGTGGGAGTTGGTAAGTATTTTAATGATTCGTAATCCTAGGATTGTTTGATTTTTTTTCTCTCTTAATTTTGCTACATCGAATTTGCTTAAATTCTTACCTATTTTTTGTGATTTTAATAAAAAATAATTTGAATCCAATCATTCAATCTGAATAGTCAGTTTAGAGGGGATATGATGCTATGCAGTAGTTTGAAGTTTACTCCCTTGTCCTATGGAAAGCAAACAAGTGAACCAAGTATTCACAAAAACATGAATACCAGCTAGAACTTTGGGGAACAGAGAAACAGCTTATGGAAGAAGGACCTTGCTTTCATTCTCTTCCTTCCCTTGTCCCTGAAAGGCTCCTGTCTCTAGTCTCATGGACAAATTTTTATTTTATCTTTACATTTGTGTTCCTAAATGGGGGGGATTGGCTTTTTTTTTACAATGTGGGTGCTCTTCCCATCTTTCTCCTATTCATCTCCAGAGTCGCTGAGTGCACTGGTTGTAATCACTGTCATCTTTCTCTTTCGGTGCTGTCCCTCATCCCACACTCTCCACTGGGCAGAAGCACCCTTGTGGGTATGTGGGGAAGTTGCTCTACAATCAAATCTCTGAAGGCTGGTTTACCTGTCTCCAGCCTTTACACTGAAGGTACGTTGGTGCCTTTGAAACACCAAATTGCTTTCACATTGAATTCTCCCTCTCACTGGCTTTCTTCTGTGGGGTTTCCCAGACATCAGCCCTTTAGAGATGCTTATTCAGAATTTCTTCAGAGATATATTTTAACACCTCTGGAACTTGCTGTGGGAATTTAACAGGTCTCTTGAACCTCTTCTCCTCTTCCTATCCATCCCCATTTCTGTCCCATCCCATACTTCAACAAAAAAAAAGCAACCATATTTTTGTGGAAAAGCCTGTAATCTGCCTTTCTACTCCACTCCTGCTTTGTCTATTCCTAGGATCAACTTTGCTAAAACTCAGATTTATGGCCCAAAAATTTAAATTACATTTATATTTAAATGCAAATTTCTATATTATAAATTTAAGTGTCAATTATCAAAAGTCTTCACATCTCCCTTGAGTTTCTCTTTTGCATTTGAGAATAGCTCTTCATAAGTAGCAACACAGTAATTTTATGTATAGCTTTAATTTCCCTCCTTGTAGCTTCTATTTTGTTTCTGACAGTTATAAAAACCTTAATACTGGTTAGTTCACACATTCACTGATACTGAAGCCTTACCCAACTTAACATCAATGCTTCATCACTTCCTTTTCTCTTCACATTTATCTGTTGTCTCATGCTTTATAGCTGAGACTTGTCTACTTAGTAAATTAATCTAAATTAGCTAATGGTTTAATTTGAAGTGGATTTGTTTGATTGCACAGAATTAGTTTATGGCACTTACTCAAAATTTAAATGTCTTTAATTTGATTCAGTTTATTCCATTCTCCAAATAATGATCAAACAAGGTTGAGTTATAGTTGATTCTTAGGGGCTTTTCAGAATAAGCAAAGAAACAATTTGAGCAATGAGAATCAGAGACTTGCCTTGGGAGGTGGCACGAGGGGTGGCCAGGGTTTAATATAGCAAAATGACTGATGAGGCAAGGGACATGGTACAGAGTAGACAGATGAGTTCTGATTGAGAAAACTGAGTTCTGCTAAATTAAAATTTGCTTAATTATAAAGCACATTTAAAGAAATATCTGTTCATTTGAAATCTAATTGCAGCATATTATTTGATAATCTAGTGTTGAAACATTTAGAGAAAGTATAAAGGAAAATATACTTTGATGTAAGTTGAGAAAGTGCTACCTGAAAATGTTGAAAGGCAGTTTCAAAATGTCTTGGAGACCAAGATCATTATCCACCAAAACTCATTATTTTAAATTTTGTATTTATAGTCTATTAGCTGCTTTCCCCACATAATCAAAGCATAACTCCACAGATATATGGACAGTAGAAAATATCTTGATCCTATTATCCTAATGAAGCATTGTTAAATTTCAAATATACTAATAGCAATAATGAAGCTTTTACTAGGACAGCACTTGGAGGCTGATCTTTCATAGGCATGATAGGAGTACAAGACCTATTGAAAAGTATCTTACTTTTTAAAATATTATGTCTGTTAAGATAATATTGTAAATCTTGTAACTTTTTACCTTTTTAAACAATGGAGTTTGTAATGTTGGATAATTGAAAAAGCACCAACCAAAAGAGATTGGATTTCATCTACTAGGCTATTTACGTGTTAGAGAGATACTTTTTTTTTCCCCTCCTTTTCTTTCTCCCTTACTTCTTCCAGCAACTTATCAGTGTTTATGTGAAATGCTACAACCCCCCAATGGCTAATGATGAAGAACTATGTTTATAGAAAAAATGTGACCTGGAAACACAACACACAAACCTCATCAGTTTTGACCACATGTAGGTTCCTGACAGATAATTTCTGTGACTGAGTATCCTCTGTTTTCAGGCTAATGTTGGTGCATGTTCCTGCAGTGCCATAAAAGCAGTGACCAATGTAAGTCTACATGTGTTGCACCAGCTTTGAACTAGCTAGGTCAAGTCCCAGCAAGGTACTCACAGGAACAGACCCTCAGAGACCTCTGGAGCCATGCAGCCTGTGTTTTGGGGCCAGTCTTTTTCAGTGGTGCCCAGTGACAGGTCAAGAGGTAACAGGCACAAAATTGTACGTAGGAAGTTCCATCTAAACATGAGGAGACACTTCTTTACTTTGAGTGTGGCAGAGCACTGGAACAGGCTCCCCAGAGAGGTGGTGGAGTGTCCCTCTCCAGAGACATTCAAAACCCACCTGGACGTGATCCTGTGAGACCTGGTCTAGGTGAACCTGCTCTGGCAGGGTGGTTGGACTTGATGATCTCCAGAGGTCCCTTCCAACCCCTAGCATTCTGTGATTCCATGTTTAAGCCATGTGCACCACTAACATTTGCAGGCCAGATGAAAATGAGTTTGCAGGCAAACTAGACATGTTAACTCAGATAACATTTTGCTAATTTTCTGATAAAACAATTGCCAAATCAACCAAGAATGAAACATGATGTACTAATGAGGAACGTAGCCTGCCTTTGGCTGAGGTGGGTAGAATGTGAGTCAATAAAAAATGTGGACCACTTCCAGACCTGAGGCTGTGATGAAGTCCTTGTTCACCCACACCTGCTGCAACATGCATCATTTCTCCAAATGTGGATCCTTTTAGGCACACCACCCACACTTGAACGCAGGGTTGCAAACCACTGGTTGGTCTGTGATATGGGAAGAAAACCCAACTCCAGTCATACTCCCGCCAAACTTAATTAATACTGCAATGAAACAAAGTACAGTTAAAAATTGTATTCAAAATGCATGTGTGAATTTTTCCCCTGGGTCCTGAAGCTGTGTAAGAAATTTCAAAGATGAAAATCGGAGGCTGAACTCTAGCCTATGGATTAAGGAAAATAAATCTTCATTTTTAGTTCTCTCCTATACCTGTCCTTTCTTCTAATAGCACATTGGTATTTAAGTGGATGAAACATAAGCAAATTAGAACAAGGCAGTGTCCAAATCTGTTTATTGTTCCAGAGGAAATAATTTATTTATTAGTATCCCTTTTTTTAAAGTGGTCAAACAATTTTCCTATAATGGTCATTTCATATATATTTTATTTGAAAAGGCAACATTGAGGGCTTGTTACCAGCTGGCTGCCTGCAATGCAGATCACTGAAGGGCCAGCAAGCCAAAAGGAAGATGTTCTCAGTTTTGAGGGCTCTACCCAGGTCTTCCAAAAGTGTAGACTATTTGCTACTACTAACTTGAATTGCCAAGGAAAAACCTTGATAACAAGTTTTAATTTATTATGGTTGAAGGTACTCTAAGGACACAGTGCTCAGCATCAGGCAGATGCTTGTTTCTTAGGAAGAGCAGGCTTCTCCTCTCCTCTTCTGTTCTCATGTTTGCCAAAAGCAATACAAAGAATACAGCTATCAGGCTAAAATGGTAAAAAAAATCCCAAACCAAACAAAAAAAACCCCAAACAAACAAAACCTTAAGTATACAAGTTCATGGGATATTCAGGGCATCATTTGGAGAAGAGAGAGCAAGCCCTTTTTAAACTTCTCTCCCCCCCCCCCCCCTTTTTTTTTTTCTCCTTTTTTTTGGCCTTTGTCATTCCACAATGGAATTTTTCCATCATGGGACAGCCACAATGCAGAAAAAAATCAGTCAGTGCTTCCTCGGTGTTTCGGATGCAGCTTGGAGGGGCTGTTGCTGGAACATGCCAGCATTTTGATCCCTGTGCTTGTGCAACCCTTCTTTCTCCTGCTGTTCACAGGCTGTCACCTATGAGCATTTTTAAATCATTCATTCCTTAGATTGCTATCCACTTGTTACAGGTAGACCAGGGTAGAATATTGTCTTTCAGTCTTTAGAGGCACAGCTCCAGTTTCAGCCAGTGATTACGGAAAGCCTTTGTATTTCACTGTGAATTTTATGGTAGTTCTGCTCAGAATTTTTTGACTTCACCACAATTTTTCTTTTTTTTTTTTTTTCTTTTTTCTTTCCCATGGATAGTTCTTCAGAGACTACAACAGATCGACTGATAATTTGTAACCTGATGGGTAGAAACTGCGAGGGGACAAAGGAGATCTGGCTTGAGATTCCTCAACTCCATGCTTAAGATGATGTAAGATCAAAACTTTCTGTCTGAGTCAGTTACAACAGGAGGTTGAGCCCACACTTTGTAAATCCCAGACGGGTCCTTGCCATTTTGGTCCAAATCTTTCACAAGTCCATTTTTGTGAAAATGTACAGAATGTCATATTAGGAATAGTTTAATTTTAGCTGTAATGGGAGTTCTGGCAATGACTGACTCATATTGTAAGGGTGAGCTTGGTGGTAGATTTCTTCATTGCTAGATATCTCCAGCAGTATATTTTATTAAAAAAATATTAATACCTATTCATTTTTACAGTAGGTAAACTGATAATAATTTGATGGTGTGAATTTGTTCATTACCTGCAAAGATGAGCAAAAACTTATTTTTCAATCCATTTCAAGAAAATCTCCAGCTGAACAAAACATTTTGTTCTAATATCAAAATATTTCCATTACTTTATTTTGGAAATGTGAGGGGAAAAACCTGTGAATGGAATATTCCTTTCTGATTTGTAAAGTGATACATTTTAATTTTTGTGATTTTTTTTCTCTGAAGCAGTTCACTATATTGTTCTTGTTTTAATTATCAGTACTAATCCACAGATTACTCAATAATTAATTATGAAAGTCCCAAAATAAATTCTGAAAAAAAAAAATTAATTTACTTTTGAAAGATATTATCTTTATGGCCATAAAGATTTTTTGCAAATCAGTCAGAGTGTTACACAATGGGAGAACAAATAGTGTCATTAAAAAAGGAAATAGTTATGTAAATTTATGAAATAAAGCCCCATTTTTCTCTGACATTTTCCAGGAAAATTTCTATGTAGGGTTTGTTTGTTTATTTCTGTTTCCATTCTGCTGTTTCTCCTCTGGAAAATGAGGCTGAGCAGAGCTTAACTCCTTTTACATGTATTAGTTATATTAGGTGAGCTGGCTGTGATTTCTTTTCAAGCAAATTTTGAATCTGTGGCTCTCAAGAGGTAAAAGCTTTTCTACAATCAGTACTGTAGGTTCTAACCAGAATACAGCTATTTTCTTCCTTGTCATGTAAATGGTGGCAAAAGATGGAGTCTTGAAGAGACAGAATAGGTTTTGTGCATTGAACACTTTCCTCCTTGCTTTTGAATTTGTTTTATAACAATGCCATCTCTTGTTGGTATTACTTTAATACATTTCACAAAAGGGAAAAAAGTGCTGAATGGTGTTTACGTGATGAAATCTCTCCCTTATCTCTTCTCATTGTACAGATTTCCTTTGGATTATTTGGCTAGCCAACATTTGTAAGCAATAGTTTTGGTCATGCTTTACTATATTTATTAATAGTAATATTGTGCATGTCAGACAAATTATGACTTGTGTATAAAAAGTAAAAAATGACGAGTAGCATGGCTTAGCTTTGAACCCTTGACTTAATGTCCCTGCCCTTTGGCAAAGACTTTTGTTGGGTTTCATCTCTAGACTTTGCACTTGTTTGCATACCTGCCTTTCCCTTTCCAGGGATCTTTTGTTTGTGCTATGAACCATTTAACCTTTTGATTAGAAAGTGCCTTGTCTTGCTTTCCCATGTTTTAACTATTTAACTTTTTAGAAATGAGGACTGGTGTTTTCTCTGCTGAATGATGGCTTCCATATTTTCCTACAGCACCTACAGCACAAGTGCAAGCTGTGCAGCCTCCTCCTCTTACTCTGCTGCTGTATCTTAAACTGACTGCAGTAACATGCCTTTAAGACAGTCAAGTCATTCTTCAGTCTTGTTTCATAGTGTCTTTAACACATTTGACAGGGCCTTTAGTAATCCCTAGGGTGCCTAAAAATGTGTGCCTAAAACCTACAGCAACATGTGTGGGTTCTTTAGGACTTTGGCATGTATTTGATGCGGATGACATTTTAGTTAGGTGGAGACCTCTCCTGACTCTATCATCTCCTGGGGAGTCTAAAAGTAGGAGCAAAATGCTCCAAGTTCTTACGTTGTCATCCAAGCAGATGGTCTCCTTCATGGAAATGCCTCCTAATTTCTACTGATCTTGGTAAGAACTTGTAAATATTCAGCAGTTCTGAAAATCACAAGCAGAGATTTAGGAGGTTAGCTCCAACATCCCACCCATCTAAACCAAAAATGTTGCCATGAAAAGGAAGTAGCTTCTACCACTGTTGGAACAAGATTCATTATAATGACTTGAAATTGTAACAGTTTGGGTTCCTCACCCCCAATCTTACTGATATTTTCAGATTAGAGATTTCTCATTAAAATATTATAATATTTTTTTAGAAAATGTCCTTTTTACTTTGAATTTAATTTGATTAGAGTTACATTCTTGCTCAGATCTCTTAGGCGTTTAAAGAGCTCTGCTAGCAGTGTGATGCTCCAGCTCCATTTCCTGAGCTCAGCAGAAGGCCATGTCCCATGTGCTGTGCGCATGGGTTGAACGCTGTACATTGCATTGCCATCCTTTCTGAGCTAGAACGGTGCCGTCTCAAGCACCACACCACACACATGCATTAGTATGTGTATTTCTGTGAGGAATTTGAGTCCTTCTGATCATGATGCTGCAGAAGCGGCCAGGGAGGGTGGCTGCAAGGATTTGTGCTTGTGTGCCAGACATCCGCCTTTCCTGAGCTGGAAAAAGTCCAGAGGATTCCAGTCCAACAGACTGTGAAAAGCACGTGTAGGAAATTGTTGCGGGGTAACAGTTCTCCACCAGTTCCTCGAGTTTATGCCTTCCAGAAAAGTTAATGCAAGTGACTGCCTATAATCACTGGAGGAAAAACAGCTCTAGGGCTTGGAAGAGTGGCTGATGCAGACTTCAAAGCAAGCTTGTAGCAGGATGTTTGTTTTCTGCAGAAAACTGCAAGCTGTAGCTTGCAGAAAACTGTCCATGAGCTGCAGCTGTGAGTTTGGAGCTGCTGCTTTTGATTTTTAAAAAACAAAGGAAAAAAGAGGGGAAGGCTCTCCCCAGTCCTGCCCTCTGAGAAAAAAACCTCAAAGCAGCTGGCATAATTTGAAACTCTTAAGTTTTATTCTGTGTGGATGACACACAATTTAGGGAGGATAAGGGAAGAACTGTCATTTATACTTATGAATTTGCTTAGGATAGAAAACAGATTTCACACAAGATGAAATAGCATGCTATTTGGGTCTTTTTAGGATGCTATCTTTGGATATAATGTCTGTGTGCTATCTGTGTGAAACTGTATTAGAGCATTAGTATACAGACAATAAATGGGAGAATGGCAAGTGGTAAATTAAGTACACCATTACAGTGAGGTTGCCACTAGATTACAATTTCTGGAAATCCAAAGGATCTGAAAAACTGGAAATCAGTAAGCTTGAACTAAATGCACAAAATGAAGCACCCTCTGGAATGCCTAACACCACCCCTCTCCTCCAAAAAGACAAATCCTAGAAATTTAAAATTCACACAGGAAGCATAAAAGAGCATCACTTAATATAAATAATAGATATCAGTTTTCAGGTCTCGTCTTTAAGAATTATTTAAAGCACAAAGACCAGATTTATGCCTGCTTTCCAAGTGCACGTTTCCAAACAGCATGTTTACAAGCTGAAGGAACAAGAGTGGAAGAAAAGCCAACTTCTGTTCTTGGTTTTTTTAGGTCTGGTTTATAGCCTAAAAACTCTTTGAGCTTGGTAGCATGGCTGTTAAAGAGGCTGATAAAAGAAGGATACTTTGATGGACAGACAGTACCATAATAGTAAAAAATTTATATTTCACAGTCAGAAGCTCTGGTGGTAGCTGCTAAGAAATGTCCTACCTGAGGTGCCTGACCCTCCCATTGCCATGTAGACTAATAACAGTCTCAGTGTTGATCCTCTAGTTCACATCCACATGAACTAACTGAAGGAAGTGGTATAAATTCAGCACTTGCTTAAATTCAGGTCTGCAAAGGACAGTAGTCCTAGATACCCCCTCCTCCTGCTGGACATGGTTTCTGAGTGTAACATCATGCATCCTCCCAAGTGCTGTGTGCTGCTGTACCCATCTGGCAGTGAAGCTGGACTGAAATAAGACAACCTGTCTTCCTTCCACCACCTCCACCACCTGGTGAGGCTGGACTGGTGGATGATGTTCAGAGTATATCAAATGCAGTCCTTGCGGAATTTGCCCTCCTAGGAGACATGGTAGCTGGTTGCATTTAGAAGCATAGGCAGAGGCCATGGTGCTGCACCTCTGCAGAATGCAGCTGGCTGTGCTGGCTCAGGAGGTGAGAAGCCTGAGCATCATGCCTTCCTCAGCCTGAGTTCTGCAAGTTAACCGGGGAGCACTGTGACCAATAGAATGGAGGCTGTTAAAGACCTAGGGTATAAGGCATTTTTCCATTTTTCCACTAAAACCACAGGATTTGAATTTTCTTTGGGCTAGCAGGAGAATTCAAGATCCAGTCAGCCCTTGGCAGAGGGGATGGAGCTCTGCTGTTGCTGTTATGGCAGTGTTAGTTTCTCAGGAGAAGCAAGACGTGTCTTTGAAGGTCCTGGGCTGAATAGAGCACTGAATCCAGGTCTTATCTCTGCTAGGCAGCCTGACACCGTGGAGCTGAGTGAAATAGGAACTTCTGCTCTGTGTCTGAAAAGAGATTTCTTCCCTGGTTTTGAAAGGCCTGAGTTTCCTCTTTAACTCCAACAGGGGAACATGGGCAGTCCCAGATCTGGACACCTCCATGCACCAGGGCTAAAGCCAGAGCATGTGTTGAAGCTAACTTAAAACCATCCCTCAAGCATTTTCCTATTGCATTTGCCAGCACCTTGTCCTCCCTGCTTCAGCAGCTGCCTGCTGGGGACCCTTTTCTGGCACGCCACCTCCTTCCTTCACCTTGCAAGGGATGCAGAGAGTTCTGACTCAGGGCTGTGCAATCCTCTCTACCTGCACGCTTGCAGCAAGGCCCTTTGCAGAAGCAGATGTTCAGCTTTGATCACAGAAGTTAAATTTCTTGGGATGGCTCAGGTTGGTGACAACAACTACGCTTTTGTAGGGCAAAGATCTAGATCATAACAGCTATATGCTGCTAAGACAATGGCTGCTTCTTTTGATGACTATTTGGAAACAATTTCTGGAATTTATTTTTATGCTGATTTCAAATATTTGCTGAAGGTCAAATTCTCACCCAGTATAAATTTGTGTTGCTCAGTTAAAAGCAGTGTATCCGTGCCTGTTACCAACACCTGGAAGAGCTGGTTTGGAAACTTAGGCAGGGGAGAAACAATTAGTGTGTTTAAAAAAAAAAAGAAAAAAACCCCAAAGAATAAAAAGTGAGAGAGAGACAGACAAGACTGTGCAACCCTGTGCCTGAAGTCTGTACAGAGCACCTCTGTAGCTTTTCTGTTCATTGGACAAAGGAATTGAGAGCTAGAGTAGACAACTGAGAGCTCACATTTTCCTCTATAAATTCTTTTGCTCCTGAAGTTCACACTCTGAGGAAAAGATTTCATGTATTAGTGACTATTATAGAGATGTAATGGGTCTTGATTAGTTATGTAGTCAATTATATTAAAATATTGCATTATTCATGTTCTTTAAATGTGATTTACTAAAAATATTCCCATAGAGCACTGATATTTTTGGCTATATTGTTTAGGATTAGGAGATGAAGTTCCCAGGTTAAGTTATTTATCATTAATGAAAACACCACTCAGTATATACGGCTTGAAAATCCATTGTTAATTAACAGCATTCAATTCTTAATTGTCTTTTTACCAGTTCAGTTGAAATCATTGACACAAAATACATTGTTAAACTGCTTAATCAATCATTGTAGAAAAATAGAGGTGTTTGATAGGGACATTCTAGTACAAAGTTTACGTGAAGCTTCCCTGTTGAAAGCTTTGGAGGCTTCTATTTTTTTTTTTAAGCTTATGTTACAAAAATGAGATTTCATAAACTTTACAGTCCATACTATGTTAATACCAAAGACAATAAAATACAGGGGGAGAGAGAGAGAGGACAAACATACACACTTTAAGCTTTATGTGCCCTATTCACAAAAATATAGCTTACACATGCGCATGCCCCAGTGGCAGAAAGTCTATTTTTTTGTGCTAAAGGACACGAAAAAGGTTTAATTAGGGCCCTGAGCTGCTGTTCTAATTAATGCAAACTTTTGTTAAACTGCAGCAATGAATTATAGAGTGGCCCAGTAAATTACAAGAGCAAAAAGCAGGTTTATCCTCAAAGGAATGCTTTGCTTTCAGCTCATGCACCTTTTGCTAGGACTGACACGTGCAGGCGGCTCATTGCTATTGATGCTGTGCTACCCCTGGCACCTCTGCTTTAAGACTTTGTCTTCCAGTGGAGCTTGGGAGCCACTCTTCCTTAGCAATGCTCAGTACCTCTCATGGGTAGCCGTAGGGGTGGGTTGTGATGGATGAACTGGAGCACTTGGCAGCTGCTGAGGCTGGGGCAGAAGAACAGGCTTTGAAAGGTTTGAAGCAAAATGAGTGTTGTTTCACAGGAGTTAAGTATAAGTAACCTTTACCAAGTCGGCAGCATCAGCCATCCGAGGTGGAGGGAACAAAAATCCATATTCTGCATCGTTCCTTAAGTCCTGCTGCTTTGTGAAAGCCTTTTAGGGAAAATGTTCAGAGCTGAAACAAAACACTTTTTCCATCCATCCTGATCTGCCAGTCCCTCGTGTGCAACCCTTTCCACATACCCTATTCTGCCTACCTCAGCTTGAAGCACAGCTAGAGGACCTGCAGAAACCCCCATCAATTAGCCGCACTGTGTGAAAATTATAAAGGAACTGTCATTTCAGCAAAAAAAAAGGAAAATAGGTGTGAATTTAATGTGAAAGCTATATCACAGTGCAAAATTTCCACCTGCCCCCTAAGTTTCTCCTGAGGTTAATTTTTTTTCTCTTCTATTTTAATGTAAATATTTCTGTACAAAAATGCTTCAGATTCTCTTCAGTGTGTTCTTCCTTTCCAGAGTAGGCAGGTACAAAAAAAAAATTAAGGCTGCAGCTTCTTCTCAGTTAGCTGACTGAAATGCAGTTTTTGATGGGCCTGAGCAAAGGCCCACTAAAGGCAATGCATTTTTCAACAGGTGCTATTTTATGCATGCTGGGCCTGACTGGGCGGTCCTTAGCACTGGGCAACACCGCACCATGTGAGCAGCCCCATATGGAGCATGTCCATGAAATGGTGGCTCTGCACATCAGCTCCCCTACTCGCGGGAGTGTTGTGTGTAAGCTACACAAATTATCACTACCCTGTTAATTTTAAAGTTCTCAAGTCAGAATATACAGGATTTACGCTGATTTACAACAGCCAAGGAGCTAACCTAAGGTGAAGAAAGTCGTTAGGGAACCACTCTTCTGAGCATGGGTGGCAGGAACTATGTGTTTAGGTGAGAAACCCTGCTGAAGTGTATACCCAGGGTTGTCCCACTGTCCGTGACACTACCAGACCTGCCAAGCATTGGTGCTGTCAACAAATTCAGCTGCTTCTTTCCTAGCTGAGTAGCTGAAATCTACTCTCTAAGGTGTAACATCTGTTTTTCGATGGCTTATGCTGTTTCTGTAGCAAACTACTCCACTGAAATCCCATGGTTTGGGTGGGGAGAAGGGAAAAGTTTCCCTAGATATTGCACATGAAAGATAATACCTCCACATGAAACATGGTCTCTATATTAAGAATATACAGGAAATTCTGGTTTGCCATGAGTTTGCCACAGCCTAAATTTTAGGTTGAACTGCCAAAAAAATAACTAGGAATGGTTTGCCTTATCTGTAAACATTTTCACAGTATATCAGTAATTACTACAATTTCTCTGCCCTGCCCCCTCCCAGACTTATGGCTTTTTAGAGTCAGTAAAATGATCTGTTTGGCCAACAGTGAGGTACTCTAAATAGCTGCCAGTCTGGTACACTGAAGAAAATATCATGCATTAGAAGAGCCATAGATATAGGGGGAAAAAAATTCAATATTACAATCCAAATATTAGAAGAGAAATGCCTACTTGATGGGTAGTTAGTTTTTGCATCCCAATATTTCTAGAACTCTGTTTCTAAACCTACATTAATTACACATCTATGTACATTATTTAGAAGTTCTTTACTACAGTACTTTTGTACATGCAGTGTTTATTACTGAATGTAAAGAGAAAATAATTACATAAGGCATATGTACAGTATCATGTTGGATTGCAGATCCCTCTGCTCACCTTCATCTTAAAGCTGCAAGGCCCATTTCATAGAGGCTTGTCATTCAGTATGTGAAACTATTCTGAAACACATAAAAACTGGAGCCAAGACAGACCACTTTGATAAGAAGTAATAAGTCTTTCCTTTTAAATCCTTTGCATATATTCCCATTGCTTTTGGATTTTCTTTTGTTGTTGATGTGAATGAACCTGGAGATCTGAACTCAGAGAGGTGTTGAGGAAGCCAGCAGTTGTTACTAGTGTGGGGATCAAGATTCCACCATCAATAATGGGTATTGCAGCTTTAACCTGCATCCTTCCTTAGTCTGTGGATTTCTTGAGTTTAAATTGGGCAGGTAGATATTTCGCATCTTAAGTATTTAGTTTCCCAGAATTAAGAATAACAAGGAAAAAGGCATGTCAGAGAAAAAAAATGGGGAGCAAAGAGGAAGAAGATGAAGGAGGTGGTGTGGCCTTTATGCCTCCAGTGGTTCTACACTTTGGATTCATTCTCCAAGTTAGCCACATCACCGTTTCTTTCATTTCGTTCTTCTTGATTCTTTTCTTCCTCTTCAGTTTCCAGCTCAGCATGCTGGTCCAGCTTGCTGGAAACAGACCATGTCAGGGGCAGTTCTGCTCGACTGGCCATTTCTGCCAGCTCTTTGGCACTGTAAACTGGTGTGTTGGTCTCATATGTTTCATGAAAACTGTTGTAGTCAACTTCATAAAATCCATCCTCCAGAGTGAGGACAGGGGTGAAACGGTAACCCCACAGGATCTCACTTGTAATGTATGAACTTCGAGCTTGGCAGGTCATTCCTGTAACAGAGAAGGGAGAAGTGCTGTAATAAGGACTCATTGCTTTCCCAAATCCTTAATTATTTATTCATGTAGGCAGAGAAGTGTTTGAAAAAAGACATATGCCAGAAAAGAAAGAGGTTTGGCATCATATGAGGTTGAGCTTAGAAAGCAATTTTACATTGTTCAACCAATTTGATGCACTTTCCTTCTGTGGGTGTGAATAATAACAAGTGGTGAGTCTGTGAACAGAGATTAATGTTTCTTTATTAAACATGGTTCTTCTTCCTGTATATCATCAACAAGTAACTCACGCACTGATGAGTCTCAGATGGCTTATTGAGAGTGTACGTGACTTGCACCATGCCATCCTTTGGTTCCCTGGAGTGTAATGAACCCACACTGCCATGTTCAGCACTTGCCCAGGCTCACTGAGGAACTTATATAGGTTTCTCTGCTGGAGCTAACTCCTGAGCCTATGATCCATGAGTTGACTTGGCTCCCTTAAAGGTTGGAGATGCTTTTTTAGTTACACTGCTTTGAGGTTTGGGTTGGTAGCCAATGTACAAACATCAGCAAAACTCCTGAAGGATGTTGTGACAGTGTGTGGTGTTGAATTCAGGTAAGTGGGACTAACTCCTTTGTTGCCTTCCCTTTACATCTCTGCTGAACCTCAATCTGGGAGCTTCTACAGGGCAAAAAAATCTGTAAAAGACTATATTTTGTTAAGCAGCATGGAGAGAGGTGGCTGTTCCAACTTTGAAGTGTAGTCCAGAGTGTCCTTGGGGTGAAGAAACATCTGGCCATGGCAGGGACCTGTGACTTGGAGAACCTGCCCCAACTCAGGGAAACACTACAATAAAATATTAATTCTTTGGAGTGGAAGGGGAAACCCAACCAAACAGGAAAAATGTCAGAAATGGATTCAAGATTCAAAAACTTGTTGCCGACAAAATAGCAGTATCTGGAGAAAAATGCAATGGTTTTCCTTGAATTATTTGCATGTTATTAGCTATGTATTACTAAGCAAAATTCAGCTGAAGCGTATATGTCAAATGCTTAGTAAATAAGTTACACAACCCCTGGACAAGGTTGCCACAACTAAGTTATTTAGGAAGTAATGATGAGAAATTTTTAAAAATTGTTTAATTTTGGGGTGACAAATGGCAGTCCATAGGAATGCACATTGTTTCCCTGCACTGTGGGTGTCACATAAAGTCACATGCAGCATCTTGGGAAGAACAAACATTGGTAGGTTAATGTCTCTGATCTTTTTCAGGGCTGCTCCAGATAAGGCTGCCCTAATTCTCTCCAGCCTCCTCCCCGAGCTCATATAGCTTGCTTCTGAGGGGTGAAAACTGCTGTTTCTTGGTACTCTGTCTTTTTCATTTATTATGTTTAGAATGACATTTACCAGCTGTTACCACACTGTGGTACTTCAGCCCTTCTCCAGCATTTCTCTCCACTTACTGCAGTGCCTCAGACCCTGTGGAGCAGTGATTGTCAAGGAAAGCTTTAGTGTGAAATCTGCTGCACTGCACCTACCTGCTACAACCAGGCAGAAACATGACTATAATTCTGCTGTGCTTACTGATCTTTCCTTATGCCTGACAGAAAAATCAAACCTTCATTTTTCTTGTTTTGCAGGACAAGACGTGCTTGCGTTTCAGTTCTCAGGTAATGCACAAATGAAAATAAAAAGATCTTACCATTTTTCTGTTCATTTCACAGGTGGGAAGAGCTGAAGGACACAAAACCATACAGCAAAATCATCTTTTGTGAGATTTCCTGTGTGATTTTTAGTATAAAAGAGATCTTCTTTCCCACAAAATGACAGAGAGTACTTGGTACTTGGCAGTTCACAGAGTGACATACGTATGAGAAACACACTAGCTGTGCAGCACCTTCCCCAAAGGGTCATTTGGCTTTCTGCAGTGCTCTCCTGGGAAGACCCAGAAGCTAGGATGCAGTATTTGTTAGGATCTCCCTGACACAGAAGAAAGGCATCATCAGGCTGGCGGCAGAGAGGGCTAGCAGCAACCAGTGCCGGTCAGTATCTCCTGTGTAGTCTCAGACACCCTCCAGACTGGTCTCCTAACAGCTTCTTTGCTGTGTCTTCATGGTGTGTTGAGAGCAGTGACCTCCTGGATGGGTTTCCCCAAAGAAATGTGCTGTTCCTAAGACTCATTTGTTTCTAATTCCTTTCTCTGCCACTGAAATTCAGCTTTGAAGTGAGTAGGAAATTTGGAGTTTTAATTACAAAGCAATGAGATTAAATTAAAAAAAAAAAAAGGGGGATGTCTGTTAGAAACAGTATTCTGAGCAACTTTCTGGGCTAAACCAAGTACTCAGTGATCCTGCTGCTTTGGGTAGGAAAAATTTGTTTGACTGGTAGGAAAGTGAGGGGCTATTTTCTGCAGAAGTCAAGAAGATTAACTGAATTATGTTAGAGTTACAGGTCATTAAAAACAAATCCTCATCTGAAATTTTGACCTCAGTTTTTAATTTAGTCTCCCATTCAGCAATGACTTAATCCCTGTTTCTTTGCCATGGCTGGACAAATATGCAATACTTTCACATCTAGAATGAAAGAGTTAGGATTTTTCAAACTAGCTGAAATCAAGAAAAATACTTTATCTAGTGATGGACATGTACATGAGAAAGACCTTATGATGCTCTCTAAATGTTCAAGAAATCCAATACAGAAAAAAATTGTAAGTGGTTCGCAAGGATTTCAGATTAAAATGTGCCACAGCAATGGAGACCTTTGAAGTGATTGTCAGTGCACCTGAGTGGCTCTGGGGGCAGAACAGAGAGATTTCTGCTGTTCTACATGGGGTGGCTCTACCAGCCCCTGCCTGTGATGGCTCAGAGGTACTTCAACTCCACAGTCAGCAGAGCTTCTGGACTGTCTTTTCTGCATTTAAACCCTTATCATATAGTATGGTCTGCTTTATACATGGTTTTAATTGTCCTGTAAAATAAAATGTGACTTTTCTTATTTGCTCTAAGTTCTGAACACATTCTTGGTTGACAGGGGACATTGCATCTCAAGTGAGGGTATTTTAGGCTTTAGGTTTCCAAGTATTGTACGATTTATTCAGTAATTGTGTGGTTTATATGTAGCCGTAGATCTGTTGCACAATGGCTTTAAAAAGGAGTGTTGTTTGACATTTTGACTAGTGTCTCATTTTAATTGGATCCCTTCAGGGTAGATGAAAGCTGGGGAGCCTTTGGAGCTACTAAGCTTGGCATTAATTGGACTTTCAAAATAAGCCAGTAAATTAAGAGACCCAAATAATTCATTCTAAATTAATTAAAACTATAACTGAAAGGAACGGTCTATTTGAGAAGGAGCATCAGAGCCCAACAAAAACCTCAAGGCTGGACTCTAAGGCCCTCCTTTGACGGGCTGGAGTGAAGCCGAGGCAGTGGGTGATGACAGAGGAGCATTCCCGCTGGGCTGGGCAGCTGCTTGCTCATGCCCATCGCCATCCTGGCACAGCAGCTCCACAGCTCCCTGCACCATCTGTCCCAGCTGCCTGGCACGGGGGGATGGCGGCAGCAGGATTAGGTTGCAGTGCAGTGGGCTTGTGCTTGCATTTGTCCACTTCGCTGCATACTGTATTTTAAATCTGCCGCAAGCTGACGAGACCTCTGATGGTTGCCCTTAACTGCTGTTTCACTCCTTTAAACTTGAAACATTCTTAATGAGTGGTAATGAGCTTTTGTATATGTTGCAGCTTTCTGTTAGGTCTTAATGACAGAGTTTCAGTCTATTTGTTTTATGTTGGCACCAGCTAGGGAATCACAACCAAGTATGCAAATACCTGATTGCTGGGCAAGTTACCTAAGTAGTACAATTAATTGCCATCTTACTTCATGTGTTGTTTGGTTCTTTCTTTCTTTCTTTTTATTAAGTTTAATGTTCAATTAGAGCTCTGTGGACTGTTACCAGCATCATAAGGGTTGCCACTTCTCTGCAAAAGACACACACTACAGTGTGTCCAATCACTCCCTTGTTCCTGTTCCTATGTCAGAACAATGCAAGGCAGGTTGCAAGCTAAATTTTGGTCCCTGTTATATCAGAGGAGGCTAACTAAATTATGGGGACGGGGTGAAGGAGACTCGGGTTTTTTGGAGGCAGCCAAGCTAACGTGGCAACATTTTTATTATTCTGCTTTCAAATGGTAACAGAAAGTGTCCTGCTGACAGTGCTGGGATTAGCTTCATGTATCTGAAATCAGCAACTAGTTCTGACACTGGATTGTTGTTACCATTGGATTTATTGTTACCATACAACCAGTGTAATTAAAACTTTAATTTATCCTCTAATACTTATTATTCCCATTCAGTAGGTGAAGAACTGAACTGCACAGGGACTTGTGCAACACTACAGAGTGAAGAGTGGCTTGTGAGCAGCAGCCAGCCTGCTAAGCCACTTCCTCTCTGCATTGAGTTTGACACACAGCTGGGCTCCTGCTGCAAGGTACCTGTGCTGGAGTGGGGATGCTGTAGAGGGCTTGGTCACATCCGTGACATTATGTCCTTTTTGCTTCAACATGGGACCATGCTCTGGTTCCTGATAACATGTGGACTGTTCCTCTCCAGAGCACAGGCTGCAGTGGCTGGGAGCTCTGCCTGATTGGGAGTGGGGACACTATTTCAGTGTACCCCAACAGCAATATTCCTTGCAGCTAGAATGAAAGGTTTTATCAAGCTTAACGTTTGCACCATGCAATCTAAGAAAATGACAGAATAATTCCCCTAAGCTGTTGCTGATATGCGGGTAAGGTTACAACCCCACCTTTGACTGATTAGAATTAATAACAAAGTTGATGCCACCTCCAGATTCATTACTCTTGAAAAGTCGCCCTGTGCAGTTTTGAGGTTACAATTTGTTCATACTGTCTACTGCTATTTAGACTTATGCTTTGCACTGTCTTACAGTGCTACAAGGGTTTGGTGTGGTGACCCAGAGTGACTTGATGCATTTCCTCACAGCACATTGGTAGCTTACACAATAATATGTTGTGTCATGCACTATTACCATATATTAGTTGACTTTGTGATGGGAGCCATCAAAATTAAAATGATATTAAAAAGCCAGGGGAAAACAAGTGCTTCAGAATCATAGAACCAAATACATGTTTGGGTCAAAATACAGAGATTTTCAGCTCTAGGCTGGCCTACTGCAGATTACACGTAGCAACAGCCTCATTCAGCTTTTGGTTTACTCAGGGTGGTCATTATTACAATGGGACCTGTTTTTTCTAAATTCCACTCCCTTGGTAAAAAAAGGAATTGAAATGAAGGTGGAAAGAATTATGGCTCATTACTTGACTGCATCCTTTTGTCTGACAGCCACAATGTCAAGCTGATTTCTAGGTTCAGTGATATCCTTCTGGCACTTAACAGAACAAGGCAGACCTTCTGCTGCAAAAAAATTGAGTGGGGTATTCCATAAGTACAACGCCTTTTCAATCATTGCATGAAAAATGTGCTTCCTGATTCAGCCTGGGTTAAGACCACACCAGCAGAGGAATCAAGTATGCACAGAAAACAGTGATGTCCTCATTTCTGGAGTGAGTGGAGTTTCACTCATGTACAGGAGTGCAGAGTTTGGTCAGGGGTCTCCAGCTGGGAGCCGAGACTTCCATGTGCATGTGTGATGCTCCTGTTATATTGCTTTCACTCTGTCTTTATTCATTACATCCTTTGATGAGGTATCACTGCAGAGGTTTTAATATACTTCATCAAAAGGTTCATTTGTATCATAAGAACCATTTAAAAACTAAACTAAACAAGTAGGAAAATCTCTGCTCAAGATTAATCCTGACAGCCTCTGTGTCAGTGCTCATGATGGAACAGTTTTGCTGTAGGAATTACAAAGAAACAGGAGGTGTCAGAGCTGACTTTTGCACCTTGCCTGGGGCAAGGGTGAGAAGATGGAAGAATTTTACTTAAACATTGGTAATGGAACTAATTTTGAGGTAATTACATCAATAAACTCAAGTATGGTGCTCAAAAAAGCTACAGTGACTTTCTTGGTTTGTATCTGAGCACTGTTGCTGTGTTTAAGTATCAAGCAACATGCTACAAGGGTGAGAGATGGTCTCTGCCCAGATTACCTTTTGGTCTCAAATGTATTTGTTGCAAGACTTGTCAGTCTGCATTTGTTGCAGATTTGTCAGTTAAGAAGAATGAGAAAGCAATGTGTGCAATTAAAAAGAAGCAAGAGGCTAGCAGTCAAGAACTCCTGATTGATACCTTGGTTCTCCAGCAGACATTGTGTGGGCTTTGGCAAATTACCCAGCTTTGCTGGGTCTGTTTTATTGGTGTGCCATGAGGGACATGCTGAGACTTAAAGGCAGTACATGTGCTTGCAGTATATTGTCTCCCTCATCTAGACTTTTGCTGTCAAATTTGTACTAAACAATTCTCCCTGGTGTGAAAATGATTGCCTCAAAAAAGAACAGAGATTTAGAAAAAAATTTCCATAGTACCACCAAGTTATTGTCAGAAACTTTCCATATGAGTTGATGTGTTCTCTTTAATCAAGCTAAAAAAAAAAAAAAAAAAAGAAAGAAAGAGAGAGAAAAAAAAAGATGTGTTGTACCCTGAATTCACTGCTTTCAGTAAAGCTGAAGCATCAGTTGTCACTGCTGGAAAATGTTGCAAATACCATGCTGTGGTAAGACATGTACCCCCTCCTTTTTGTGTTTGTGAACATATGAAAAGAAATCAGTGTTTTTTTCAGTTTCAAGTTAAAATATAAAATATATATAACCTCTCATTCAGAGCTAACAATGGGAAATTCCCAGGGGTTCTGGTAACTTGATTCAGAACACAACTGCAAATTGGACGGTTATATCATCCTGAGCAATATCTAAAGCTCTTGAAAGGAGACAAAACTGGAAGGGTTTTGGTGAGCACTTCAATGTATCTCTGTTTTGGTACGCCTGGGAATCTGTGCATGACATCCTCATGTTGTGGATTATGAACTCCGTGTGTCTTCTCCATGTCCCATCTACATCACAGCATGGCCATTCATGGTTCTAGTGCAGTGACTGGAGAGAGGAGTATGTGTGAGTTTTTCTTCCTATAAGAACATAACGAATTAGCTTTAATTAGCTTTTTTTTTGTTTTCTCTTTCCTTTTTAAATGTTTTAAACACCTTTCAAAATGGTGCTTTCCCCCTCTAAATTGAGTAATTTGGTATTTCTATTTTCATATTTCTTAATTAGACCAAGAAGCTGATCACTATATTTGAAATTTTATGGCTTTGATCTAATGACAGCTTTGTGGTAGCTGCTGTCTTTGTGTCACAGCTGATGATGGGACCAGGGACAAGCTCCATATCAGAAAATGCAAGTTGCTATGAAGTGGGTTGGAGCAGCTGGCCTCACTATCAATGGTAATAAAATCACATCCCCCGTGGGAGAAGGCACATATTATTAGGTTATGTTTGCACAAGAGGTGAATATGCATGGGAATCTGAGCTGGTGAGAAGCCATACTTTCAAGACAGTGGGACTTTCTGACACTCCAATATCTATTTCTTTCCAAGCATGAAAACATCTAACAAGTTAAAAACCCCAAAACAAATTAAGTTAAATTATAAACAAAATCTAACTTGGATTCTGACTTCTAATATGATATATTTTGTAATGCAGCATCTAAATTTGAAAAAGATGGCTGGTTTTTTAGTTTTTTTCAAAATACTAAAAAGTGAATATTTTTTCCCCCGGTGGGAGATTTTAATGCCAGTGAAT
>JAAGNO010027603.1:95488-153230 GCA_033439905.1 Ceryle rudis
ATAGCCTTACAGATGGCAGTGCTTATCATGACCACCCAGTGAATTTATATTTTCCAGTGGAAAAATGGTGAGTTATAAATGTTTGATTTACTTTGTTAATATTTCTCCTGTCAGGGACTAAATATATTTCACTGATTATTTTGTGTCTAATTTCTTGCTTTATAACTGCACATAGCTTAGTCTGAGAAATGGTACATGCACAAGGCAGAAAAGCTTGTCTGAGTCAACCTCAAATGTGCTGCCACTTTTAGCTAAACATACCATATACATTCTCAATAAACAGTTTCTCAAAGAGACAGTACAATTACTATTCAGACAATATTTAACCTTCATTTAGCCTTATATTCAGGCCATGCCCAACAAATTAAGCTGCCTGATGTGTATGAATTTTAATCATTTTTTCAGCTGTGCTTTTTTAAATGGATAATTGCATTTTCTGTCATCTAAATCTGTGGAAATTTAATATATCAAATAATGCAGTGTCTGACCAGAGAGAGAAGCTTGTTCCAGAACGGGCACTTGGAGTCCTTGGAAACAGGAGATTCAACTTGATGGAGCTGGAACATGAAGTACCAGGATTTTGTACCCTACTCTGTGTTTGGCTTTTGGGATACATTTATAGATTCAGTGGTTTCTCAGACATTGAATCAACACCATACAAGTGCTTTATTTCTCCTAGCAGATGCCAACACAGGAGAGTGCAGGGGAATTTTGTTGTAAAGAAGCTGCAGTACACAGAAACAGTGTGCAGTAAACAGAAGACCTGTCCCAACCTTTTAATCCACAGGCTTCCTCCTGAATTCTGGCTTGCAGATGGGACGCTCTCCTCCAGTGTCATTTGCTTGCAGCCTACTTTGCAATTCCCTGACAAACAGCTGGAAGCAGGTAGCAAAGGCCCTGGGTTCCAGCTGAGCCACTTGCTGCTGCATCCTTGGAGAAGGGCCTTGGGGGGATTTTTTGCTAAGCAGCACAACCTAACCCACCAGGGTGAAGGTACAGCATGGAGCAGAGAGGATCCTAGGTGGAAGGGAGTGTGGAGAAGATCCCTAGAAGTATGCTGAAGCTAATAATCTTGTTCATGGTTTTGAACCTATCCAGCTGTCTTGCTAGGTTCTTTCCAGAGAGGATGACCAGTTAGCAAGAATCACAGGCTTTATAAATTAGTTCCTCTTGGTTCACTATTTCTTTTCCACAGTCATAAGCAACATCTTTAATTCTTATTCCAGAGAATCTCAGGAAATATTCACAAATTTTCCAGTTTGATTACCTTGGCATTTGAAAGCACTTTGAGCTCAGTCTGTTTTATGGTCTCTCTTCAACCACTAGATTCATTGCTGCTGGGGATAAACATTTCATTAAAACACCAGGAGAAGAGACGATGGTGGACACCCAGTTACACACCAGTGCACAGCAATGCTGTGCCACAACTGGCTTCCTGAAGTGTGATCTCAGGCCAAGAGAAGCTAAAGGGAGTCCCTTTGCCTCCAGGGACTCGGAGTCCCCTGCCCTTTCCCTCACATTTTATGAAAGGGTGGAGAGACACAGGAAAATCTAGTTTTGAATAAAAGAATGACAAAGAAGGAACTGTCTAAGTTGCTGCATCTTGGGGAAGAAAAGAGTAGAACAGCTCTTGTTCTTCTCTGTTCTGCATAAGCCCAATGGCTAAATGAGATCAGTACCTCAGAAGCATGCTCTTTCCTCTCCAATCCTTGCTGGGGACTCAGAAGATGTGAATGGGACAGATAAAAATCACTGGTAGGGAATGCATCCTCTAACACTTCTAAGCTTCATGGTTTGATACAAATCTATGTCTTTTTGAAAACTCCATCTTTGATGTGCAGTTTGGATGGAACGCTCCTTCTCCAAAATGTTCAGGTTAACATTGCAGGACGCAATTGCTCAGATACACCTGCAGCAATGCCCATGGATAGCATTAGCGGAGCTGGATGCTCTGCAGGTTGCCTGCTCAGCTGCTGAGAATATAGACCCTAAGTGCATTTGGCTTTGGAAAAGGAGTAGAAGCATTGTTTGTGTGAGAGCTCTTCCAAGACTGCATCGTTTAAGACATGTACAAATGAGCAAATCTTTTGTGGAAAAATATAGCTCTTATATTGGCTCTATGCTACATAATGCATAGCATATGCAACCCCATAGAGGAACAAGAGGACTGAGACTAGAAGGCCTGTCTGGACATTACTGAAATCCCACGATAACATTAATGCCAAGGGATGGCTGGGAGAAAAACCTCTTTACTTGGAATGATGCCTGCTGTGGAAGAAGCATTTTCTGTAACAGCTTGTACCTGCTGCATGTATGCTGTCATGACTGTGAGATAAAAGTTTAATTAAAATAGATGTGTGATCTATTTCACATCTTGCTGTGCTGGCTTCTTAAACATGTAATTTGAGTCTGCATGTTTAGATGGCTTTTGTTTCTCTTTTTAAAATGCTACTTACAGAGAGAACAGAACATCCAAGGATTGCTCTATCCTGAACTTTACTGACTTAGAGCTTTTTATAAAAATGTCACATTTTACTGTAGAAATGTCTGTGAACCCAGGATTAAATACAAAACTGTGTGAACACACAGCTTGGCATGCTGTAAAATTCAGGAAATAAGGAGGATCACTAGCTTTTTGACAACAAAATCTGTGAATCACCCACCAAGTATTCTGCTGGTTGTTTCTAGGTTTGTGGCTAATGGCTTTGCTGAAGCCTAGTTTATCTGTTATGAAATCAGAGGAGGAGATGAAAGAGAGTTCAGGATAAAGGACTTGTTTCTGCCAGCCAAATGCTGGTGAGAAGTGATGCTTGGAAATGCAACAGAAATAAAAAGAAAGTATGTTCTATCCAAAGTCACTCAGATGTTTGTTAAGCAACAAAACATTTCAGTGGGATTGCCTGGGCAGTTTCATAACAGTGCATCCTGTTAGGTGGGCTGGAAAACAAGCTAAATGTAGGTAGGTGGTACTTGCTTTTAGAAAAGATAACTTGAAGAAATATTTTTTTCTAAAGATATCTTAGTTTCAGAAATAACATTTTTTTATTTATATTTCACCCGAAAGAATACCAAGATGACTGGTGTAGAGGTGCTCCATCATTTTCAGAAGAAAGCTCTAAATACTGATGGCATCTCTGAAACTGTTATAGCTACCATTTGAGAAGGCCAGCTACTATCCAATGTCAGCCCCAGCACAGCTGTTTTCTGGTTCTTTAAACAAGCAAATGAGGAACCAGCCTCTTCTCTGGGTATTTTGGACAAAGTTCAGATCCATGAAGAGGTTACCCTTTGGTGATAGTGGTTGGATGGTGCTGAATTCAGCTGGCAGCATCCTCTCTCTTCTTTCTGGAGGCTTAAGCACCTGTTCACGTTCCTATGACCTGTTGGCATTAGAGCCTTTGTCACATGAAGCAAAATTTGAAACATGTCCCTGGTTTTATAAGTCTTTGGTGTAAGAGCTGAAGTGGCTCAGTGCTGTGGTCCTGTCTGAAGGACCCCCACACTGTTCATGGCCTAGAGCTAATGTACCTGCTCTGTGAGGAAAAGGAGGAATATCTGGGCTAGTTTTATTAGTATTTCAAATGATGCTTTGGGTAGTAGACCTTATACCCTTTAATTTTCTTAATGGGAGACAGTTTAATCAACTAAATATTTGTTCATGTTATTATTTAGTGTGATGTGTCATCTCCTTTATAAAAATCTTTTAAATGGGAACTGTTAAACACACTAAACTTAAAAAGTCATCTGTCATAACAATAACATTTAATTAAAATTTAAATTAGGTTTATTGATTCAGCCATTATTTATCATAACAAAAGAATCAGCCAATCCCAGACTTCACACAGCTCTGATTTCTGATGAACTTTTGCAGGCCTTCTAGCAGTTATGCAAAGAAAATCATTTACGCTGTTAAAATCCTCCCACTGAATAGCAAGTTGGTTTTGATTTATTTTCTCTCTCTTTTTTTTTTTTTTTAGTTCATAAGATGAGACTTATTAAGTTGATGCTTTCAGGTTAATAATATTGGCTATCTGTCAACTTTAGCAGCATATTTTTGAAATGCAGGATTGAGCAAAAGCTGGCTGCCTCGGGGAATGAGATGCAAAATCTTTCAGTTCTGAAACACTATTTAATATTCAAGTTATGTCAAATTTGCATCCATATTTTAGCTGCTTGGGATCCTGTCTGATAATAGGTGCTATTAATATACCTGCTAGTAGATCAATGACCATTTTAGAAAAATTAATACTTCACTTGGTTTTAATTAACTTTGATTTTATTTGACGCGACGAGAAAGAAACTGATTCTGATCTTTAATTACTGCATAGCATTTAGCAATGAGCCCAGTAAAGGAGAATGGCAGCAGTAGAACTGAAATCTTAGGAAAGCTTCAGTACTACTCTCCCGATATTTCTATTCTGGGAAAAAATAGGAACAATGTACTTCAAGCTCTAATCTTTTCAGTCTAACACTTTCCTCATTTCTTTATTTGTATGTTGTAAATATTTAAAATATCTGCTTCTGGGAGGAGCATAGACTATTTAATCCATGAGAATATGTGTCTCATTTTGTCATGAACATTTCCAGCTGGTGATGGAGCAGAGAAATTCTGAGTTTCTTCAACATGTGCACCTCATTTATGGAAGCAACTAGTAGTCATTAGGACTTTTCAGAACACCAAAATTCTCCTTAGTTTTACAATATTTAGCTCAGCTGGTGAGAAAAATTGTTTTAGTATGGGAAAGAAAAAAAAAAAAAGAACTTGAGAACAGGCGTCTATGTAGGGGCAAGGCAATCTGAGGAAGCAAGGGGAAGAGGGTGCTCATGCTCAGAATTGCACAGTTCCCAAGGAAGAGGTACCTAAGATAGTGCAGAGGAGTCTGAAACAAAATGACTGGGCTTTTGAAGCAAGAAACACCTTGCGTAGAAGCCTGCAAAATGTCTGTTTCTCCCGAGTAATTAATTTCTGTTCAACACTGAGGATGGGATTGGTGCTCCCCAAAGATGCTAAGTTTTTTATCCTGGAACAAGAAACATTTGTTTGGCAAAGGAGTGTTTGTCTCAGGGTGTTGTGATGCTGGATGAAAGCTGGTGGAGTACACAGGGCATGCGCTGCTCCTGTCCTTCCTGGCTGTAAGCACTTTAGTGCTTTCTGCTTTACTACTGTGGGTTGTTTCATTCCTTTGTATCAGTCATCAGGTGGCACTCTTCTACCAGAAGAGATAGTTTACAAAGATTCTGAAGTGTGCATATATATAAACTAACGAAAAAGAAGCAATGCCTGGAAAATGTTGAGACCTAATTGCAAAAGTTACTTTTGAAATGTCTGGGCAGGCAGGCAGATGAGGCACCACCAGGATGCTGTGTGTTTGTGGCAGGAAGGCAGTAGTTGAAGGAGTTGCCTTGCCGAACTCTCTTTGACCTAGAGGTTAGCAGCTTCCTTGGTTTTCTTCTGATTTTAGGCATTTCTGTACACCAGCTGCAGAATATATTCTTCTTCATGACAAACACAATTACACAGTCTCTTTCTTGCAGCTTTTATCACTGCTGCCAGACCACTGCTAATTTGGAGCACTTCATTGATACATGTTTTGTACAATGAGCACTTGGCTAAAACTGGCATCCTTCACTCTTATGTTATCCTGCCTCTCAGAAAAGTAACTAGACTAGGCTCCCAGTTTCAGAGGTACACAGGGAAAAAAAAATAAATCAGGAATATTCTGTCCAAAGAGATCTGTCTCTAACATTGCATGCAAGTGTTTAGCATGGGTTTAAAAAAAACCCCAAAGCATGCCATAGCAAATGGAATTTGCTCCAGCTCCAGGTTCTAGTCTCAGTCAACTGCAGTTCAAACCAGCAACATCTTCTGTCAGGATATAGCTGTTCCAGACTGTGGACCTGACTCAGATCTCCCGTTTTACACCTCCATGGGATCCTTGCTATGTCCCAAACAATCTAGCAGATGTCTGCTTGTGAGGAAGCAGCTTCTGGCTCCTGCTGTCTTCCTAAGGCATGCTTAATCTCCAGGTTGGGAAAGAAAAATAAAACTTCTTTTATTATTATTTTATTTAATAAAACTTTTCTTTGAAAGCTCGCTGACCCTTTCTGTCCTTCATGCTTGCAGTGAACCAGGCTTGGGTAGGATGTCTTTAAAGCTAGCTGTGTTTCCTTCCAACAGTGTAAATCACAATGCCTGAAAGGAATAATGCAAGGGTTTGGAGACAAAGTAGGCTCACGAAGGGCATGTGTGTTTGCGAGGAGTTCAAGGCATCATTGGAAGAATGCTGAATCCAACCAGCTCTGTGCCACACAGTGAACATTTCTCTCTCCTCCTCCCTTGATAAAAGTTTTCCCTGGTTGCCAAATGAAATACACTGCCACTGCATTCACTTTGTACTTACTCTAGGCAGTCCTTTTTTTTAATCTGAGAGAGATAAAAGAAACAAAAATTCTGCGTAAAGCACTCTATTATCTAACCAAAACTGGGAGGTGCTCCTGGGGCAGGTGACAGATCGATAGGGCCACCTTGTCTTCTTCCCCTTGCTTCTCCTTAAAGTAAAGCTGAGAATATAGGCCCTGATGTGAGTAAGTGTTCATTACCCCCCCAGGCCTAATCTCTTGCCTGGCTAATCTGAGATCAGCACGAGCAGAGCTGTCTCGAAGAATGAAGATACTTTTCTTTTTAATCACACATTTCTGAAGTGAAAGGGGAGAAACAACTGCAATTTCTTATTCCCTGCATGGCTGTGAGTACTGGAAATGAATTGAAAAATGTAGCTGCACCCCAAAAAGCCCAAATGTTGGCATTATACATTGCTTTAAGTAGCAGCTACAGAGCTGGAACATGCCTATGTGCACAGAGCATTAACTGCCACTCATTAAGTCCTACCTGAATTATTTGTTTCCTGTGTTTCCTATCAATTTTTATTTACATTTTATTCTGACTGATGGAAATAGAGGTCAATGCAAATACAACAATACAAGTGCAGAAAGTATTATGACAATAAGTTTGCATCAGAATTCAGAAGCCCAGCAGGGAACAAATTACTGGGGCTAGTACTAGTAATTTTTGGCTCTTATTTTCCATGGCCTGTTATCTGAAAGTCTCACAGAAAGAGAAACTTTTTTTTTTTTTTTACTAATGGGGATATTGAGGCAGAGAATGGTGACTTGCCCTAAAGCCTCATAGAAGGTGTGTGTAGCAAAGAAAGGCTACTGTGGTGGGGATACACGCATTTTGATAGTCATTTGGGGTTATGGTAGCTATTTGCTGTCCTGCCAGCAGGAGTTTTTGGCCTAAAGCACTGATACAGTTTTCATAGAAAACTCATGTTTTGGAACAACAGTTTTTTCAGATCCTGTTATTTGGACACAAGGTAAGTTTCTGCTCATTACCGGGGTCTCAGCAGAGCTCAAAATCTTTTCTTAAGACTGTTTCCTTTGCTTTAAGCAGAGCAGGGTATAGATGATAAAACTAGAGAAGTTGTTTTGGGAACAGAAGGTGGATGAGATGAATCACACCATGGAACACAAACGTGTTTTCCTGGAGTTGCAGTTGTGCTTTCTTAGTCTTTTCCTGTTCTCTTTGCAGTGGAGCTTTCCCCTTCTTTTAATCATGATTGAAAAATTTCTATCAGAATATTGGACATTTTGCCTATGCGTGCTGTGATGACACGAGGCTGCAGCATGTGCACATGCACGCACACGCATACAGCTTTTGAGAGATGTACAAAGATACTGAGGTCAGTGATTTTGTGGTTGTCCTATACTCAAAATAACAACTCCTTGATGTGTGAGCCTTGGAAATCCTCAGTCCCTTGAAATGCCTTATGAGATAGTTTGATTATGATCTATCATATGAGGGGAGGTGAAGAGAATTTAACTACCACTTAAAGGCAGCAGTGAGAAGACAATTAACAGACTTGAGAGAGGTACTGAGACAGCTAAGATGTTATTACAAGAAAATAACTGGGAAATGATGGATAGATAGGCTATTATAAGCATATGGTGAAACTGAACAACAAATCCACATAAGTCTTTTTCTGCAGTTTACCAGGGTAGTATTACATGTTTTTGTTGCAAGGAAACCCTGTAATAAATGATAGCTCTTTCAGCCTGTTGGCAGTATACAGTTCAGCCATCAGTCTTGTAAATGTTCCCATAACCATTGAGAAGTTGAAATAATTTGGAACTGTGACTTAACACATTATTAATCACAGAGCAGAAGGTTTGCTCTGATTTTACCAGGCATAATAATGTAAAAAAAACTATGGTCCTTTCAGATGCCAGCCCAGGCATAAAAGGACAGTTGATCATGCACTGCTCCCATGATTGAATGCAGGCTTCAAGCTCAGTATTACATAGAGCATTCCACAAAATTTGGTGAAGTTTGAAGGCTTTCATTTAATAAATCCCTTTGTGAACTTGTCCATGTTGTTGGTGTGTCTATGTGTGTGTATGTGACTGTGAGTAAAGAAGCTGATTAATATCTCATTCACTTTGTTGACTGATAATGAGAAAGAGAAATATGATACGGTCCCCTCATGAACTGACTGCTCTAGCTGTGATGTGTACCTTCTGGGCTAACCAGTGATCCCATTTCTATAAGCTTTCAACCAGTCAGCTGATGGGTCCAAAGCCAATAACAAGGTGATGGCCCAATCCAAGCTTCACAAAAGTCTAAAATATGTTCTTGCTGCATTTTCTGGCTTTTGGAAGGGAGTGGTTTAAGTCTGGAGGACAGTGTGTTGCAAAAATCTTGATAGGAAAGGGATTGCTCTTTAGAATATCTTAGCTTTGGGGAATATCTCCATTTTTTTGTGTGACTGCTGAATCACATGAACGTTTCTGAATCCAAGTGTGGTAATATATATGGAGGGATGACAAAAGAACTCATTCAAAGGAAATCAGCCTAAGTTAATGGGGATGCCATGACTTGGGTTATTCGTATCTAAAAAAGTATAAGTGAGCTTCATGAACTCTGCAATACCTAATGACAGTATCACAACAACTTTCCACTACATACAGTGCCAAGTTCAAGCCAGATCAGGCTGGCCTGCTGCTCTTTGGGTTATTGTTGCACCTTGAACTAAATTGACTGTGAACAAATAGTTCAAAAGAAGGAGCACAATCAGAGTCCTGACACTGCAAAACTCCTGAATAGTGCTGTAGCTTGTGACTCTGTTGCTAACAGGAGAGAAATGGAGATTAAGATGGCAGCTGCAGAAGAAAATTAACTTTGCAGCATTTTTACACTGTCAAAAGAGAAAGTTACAAGTATAACTGATGAGGTGTGATGCTTTAGGGGAGGACAGTTTGGATTTGCAAGAAGCTTTGAAAGTCTTTGTTTTCCCAGAAGTGCTGCCATCTCCCTTGATAAGCTAATTAAAAAAGTTAATGGACTAGATCCTTCGATGTGTTAATGCTGCATTGTACTGGTTCAGTGGTGTGAAAGAGCTCTAAAGTAGTCTCCTTCTGTTGCTTGAGGTTCTCCCCAGCCCCAGGGAACTGCCAAGCAATACAGGTCAGTCAGAAAGGAACTTCCATGAGCCCTGATATGTCTGGAGCAAAGACTTCTGGGGAAGAAGTGGGATGAGAGGTGTAACCATACACCCCAATTCTGAGTGACTACTGCTTTAGGGATGTAGGTTGACAGAAAAAATAATTTTACAAGGTTTTGATAGAGCAAATATTCCCAGGACTGGAAGACCACTGAAAGACTCCAAGTAGTCGTTTGTGTTGCCACTGCTCCTCCACCCAATTAGGAGATGGGGGCCTGCTACTTTTGACTGAATACTTGGAAACCAGTGAGGGTTAAATGATTCCTTGAAACTCGTTTCCTCAGCTGTGCTGACTAAACAGTCAATTCCTTACTGGTGTGTGGCTGCAGTTGGTGCACACTGTGCACCAGTGTTAGGCACCAGGTTTAGGCTCTGGTATCTGAGGGAGATGCTGACCCAGAGGGTCACTGACACATCTACTGTGCAATCAAAGTGAAGTTTAAACTAAAGGCTATTGCTATAGGTTGCACTATCTACCCAAATCCTGCAATGTACCCACCTACTAACTCTATGTTTACATGATCTGAAACAGGGGTTTTGAAAGATTTTTGTAGATACCCTTGAAAACCATAGGTTACAGCAGCAATGGTGTCCATTAAAACAGCACCAGCTGTGACATTTGTCAGAAAGGAGATGAGCAGGGAGCACTACCAACTTTAACTGTCTGGATTTAATCCATTTCTGTAAAACAGTCTAACTCCCAGCCAGGGAGAGACACTGAAGGAAGGACTGACTGAACAGAGAGAGCCTTGAGCTCTGTTCTCTGCCTCACCCTTCTGATGACTATGCAAGCCCATGGTAAATGAACATGAACTGGGCATCTGAAAAAGGAAAGAGCAGTGAATAGGCAATCAGACTCTTCACTGTTACAACTTGGTGCCATCATATAGCAATGGTTTATGCTTCCTGTAGCTTAATTCTATAATCATTCAAGTGTCTAGACAGGCTCCCTGCTCTTCTACTCAGATCAGGTGTTTTCCACAGAAAAGCTTAAGGTCATTGTTGCTGTTTTTCAGTTGAAGGAACGATTTTGGTGGAATTAGTTCAAAAAACTAATAAAAACTGAAGATGTCGGCAGGTCTTAAGCACAGTTGATGGTTGTCCTCCATTTCAGGTCAATAGACTGACTTTGGACCTATATAGTCCTCCTTCATCTCCTACCTGGACAATACAACATAGTTTAGCAGGGCATAAAACAGGAGGCACAACCAATGCTGAATGCTGAAGCACTTCCAGAGACACATCATACCTGTCATTTAATCTCTACAGCATGAATAAAACCCTGTGCTTATTTTCAAGGTGCTCATTACCAGAGACCAGAATAACTAGGGTCTGTTTCCGTCTTGGTTCAGGATGGTCAAAATGGAACTTCTCTGGTTTTATAGAGTTAAGAGACTGAGGAATAATGTCCAATGACAACTAAAACTCAGTAGTTTTCATCTAAAGGGCAGGCAGGCATTTTTGACTTTGTCTTTTAATACAATCACATAATAGCATGGATCAAAAAGAGCCAGCCATCACATCTGACACACACTTCTGATGCAGGGAGGCTATGGACCACTTCTGATACATTTCAGTTGTGCTGTATGAAGTCTTCAGATACTGCAGCAGCAAGGATCTGTCTGAGAATAGGACAAAAAGGAACTTCTTGGGTAGACAGTAATGAAACCAACAGAGAACACGTCTTCCTGGGAAAAGCATCACTTTCAATATGAGACTTCTTTCTTGGGGCAGTCAGGAGGGGCTGATGGAAAAGAATACAGCACTGAGAAATCTGAGGGACAGAATAACAACATGAGTGTTCAAGACCATCTTTTCTTTTTTTCCCAGGGTACATAAGCTGCTGGGGACAAGATGAAAGGGCAAGTCTGAATTTTCCTTTTCTGTTCCTGTTGTGCCAAGTGTGAGGAAGCAGAGAGTCAACCAGCTGGGCCACTCACAAGGAGGTTGGATGGCTCAGTGGGAAAAAAATCAGGGGTCATGACCTTCTAAGCAGGTGTGGTTGAGGGCTAATTCTTTGGTTTACATTAGGCTTTGATACCCTAGAAGGGACTAAATCTCTTAGCTAACCCAAAAACTGCTGCTAACCCCCTCCCATGCTACACTTCACTGAAGGACTGCCATGCAGCAAAACAGATAGCTTCCAGGATGAGCAAAAATGCTATGTAATGTAAAATTGAAGCTGTGGAGAAATGACTGGCATAGCAGATATGCCCTTTCTGCCTTGTAGGTTATTACAGCTTCAAAATGTGTCACAGTGAACTTGAGAAAGACATTGTGATTCCAGAGAATGTTAGTACTAAATCTCAGTGTTTTGTGCAAACATGGAAAGGCATAACTCTCAGGGTGCACCTGTAGGTTGTCAGAAATAGAATACAACCTAGAATGTGAATAACAATAGCTGGAGAAGTTTTGAACTGTGCACAACAGTATAAGCTACAGGAGCAGAGCAAGTTGCACATGTTTAGGAAAGATGTACAAACATTTTCTGTGTCCTGAGCCATTCTGGTCCTGGTACCGGTAACACTCCTGCTACCCATTGTACAATCCAGCATTTGAGGTGATCAGCTCAGGTAAATTGGGTTGAATATAAATCTGGCCTCTGTATGGCAGATCTGTTTTAAGGAAGGGCAGTGGGGAAGATAAGAAGACTTCCTTTCCTTTTTCCTTTGTCTATTCTTTTCTCTTTCCTCATTAGAGAATGACAGATGCCTGTATGTTAAGTTGAAGCACCATAAGGTATAATCTTGAGCTGAATGAAGGCTGCAATTTGATTATGGGGCTTTGACAGGTTTCAAAACAATGGCAGTGTTTTAAGAATGAATCTGGAGGATTTAAATTATTAATAGTGTAGGTGCTGTATAATACAGTACTCATAAAACTACCTTACTGTAGCAGCTGGAACATCCCTCTTTCTACTCATCCTGCTGAATTCAGAGGGACTGAACAGAGCTGAAATCTCTTGTGAAAGGGCAGATAATGAAGAGAAACTTTGAGGAGGTCAGATTCAGCAAATGAAGACCTGCAGTGATTTGACATCTGCTGAGAGATCTGTGTGGAAATTAAGCTGAAACTCTCACAAAACAGAGAACTAGTTTGAGATTAATTTCTCAGCTCTCAGTTCAGATCTGTGTCACAAAATTATTAAATGACTGACTTTTGATGGAGTCCATTCTTACATATGTGGGCTGCTGTAGAACTAGTTGAAACTCAGTATAGTTAAAGTTCACGATACTGTCAGCACAAATACAAAGCTTGAGGTGAAAAGCTATAGGTCAGAACCAAAGACATTTTTGTCACGTGCTTCCTCATAAAGCATTACAAAATGTTACTTCTGTGTTGCGTATGAAGGTCTAAGCAGCTGAGTTGGAATCAGGTACGTGGATCAGACCTAATTGCTCTTAGGTCTAATGGAGCAGGTTCACTTGGATTCTGGTTTGCAGGTAGGTGGATGGGACACCCTTATGAAGCCTCCAGGCAAAAGCAAGGTTCATGCATTGCCCATGGTCTTTAATGCTTTGGCCAGAAGACTTTGGATGTAAGCAAGGTAGTTAAAATAACTATTTTTCTGTTCATGCAGCATCATGAAGGGTGCATAGAGGAAAGGTCTCCAGTTTCTTTTTGATGGAGCCAGGGTTGGGCCACTGAGCTCACTCTAGGACATTGACTTCACTTCTTTGGAGACAGACAAAACATCCTAATAAATATAGGTGTCTCCTGGTCCCAGAGAAAAGGAATACCCAATCCTCTGGTAGAAGGCAGGGAATCTCTTTTTCATTCCCGAGAGCCTCCTTCAGTAGCACCCACGCACTGTTCTTTGTATTGGAAACTTAATAACTTCACTTGAAAATCATGCCTTTTTGATGGCAGTGGAAATAACATGACTTTTAAACAAGTAGAGAAGACTGTTGAGCTAGTTATGTGGGAGTCAGATGATTAAGGTAGATATGATGTAGGAGGGGAGAAATACTATCATTTGGAAAAAAATACTGTATCTTGAACAGGTTTAATGTTATCTTTCAGGAAAGTGGGGTTGTTATTATTAAGTGCATTACCAACATTTAGATGCAGATCTTGATTCTCTGTTGACGTGCCTTATCTGTAATTGTTCACATCCATGCAAATTGCCTACAAAATGAGTCTAAGTTGTTACTGAGTTGTACAGTTGAAGTCTAGGGGAACTGTGTGATGCCTTTTTCAGATGTAGAAACAAAGAGGTGGAAGGTGAGGTGAGAGGGAATTGCTCCCTCACCTAGGTCACACTAGTGCCTGCCTAACTGTTTGTAATGCAGGAACCCAGAGATCTGTTTTCTGATCTGGTCATCAGGTCTGTTCATTTTTGTTGTTTAGAGCTGAACCCTAGCCTTAGGCTGCATGAGGATATTCCCTTTTTCTTTGCTGCTCCAGCATGGATAAGTTTCCCCTTTCATGGCTCTTGGATCATGTGTGTATCTCAAACTGTCCTTTGAGGCTGCAGCCCAGCAGCCTTAGAGAGGCTGTTGTGTTGGTGTGTGCAAACAGCCCCTTAATATATGCCTTGACTTAAGGCATGTGCTCTGCATGTGCCCAAAGCCGGTGCCACTGCAGGCAGCTGAGAGCAGTGAGAGCAGCTGGGGGTCAAAGGCAGCATTTCTGGGCAAGCATAGTGCCATGTGTCAGCTGCAGCAGCTGGGCACCAGTTGATGCTGAAAGGTCTGATTTTGTTCTGAAGCAGGTTGCACCTTGGGAGCTTCAGGCCCGCCGTTCCTCTCCTCCCTGCCAATGAAGACATCTTGCTTTTGGAGCATGGCTTCTTCACTGGGCCTGTTTCTGATTTCTCTCTGTGGGACCAGCCCAAAGGCAAAGGAGGCCAAAAGACTTGGATCTGAGATCCCCCTCCATCTTATTCCAATGTGGAAAAAAAAAAATTGTGCACAATTTGGGAGTTCAAATTTAGAGCTTGAGGTATTAATATTTAGACTTAAAGTATGGCTCTCTTCTCCAGGCTGAACAGACCCAACTGTCTCAGCCTGTCATCGTAGAAGAGGTGCTCCAACCCTCTGATCATCTGCATGGTCCTCCTCTGGACCCTCTCCAACAGATCCATGTCCTTCTTGTGTTGGGGGTTCTGGAGCTGGATGCAGTACTCCAGGTAGGGTCTCACTGGAGAAGAGGGGCAGAATCACCTCTCTCAACCTGCTGGCCATGCATCTTTTGATGCAGGATACAGCTGGCTTTTTGGGCTGCCAGTGCACATTGCTGGCTCATGTTAAGTGCTTCATCAATCAGCACCCCCAAGTCCTTCTCTGCAGGGCTGCTCTCAATCCGCTTATCACCCTGCTTGTTTCTGTGCTTGGGATTGACCTGCCCCATGTGCAGGACCTTGCATTTGACCTTGTTGATCCTCATGAGGTTGTTATGGCCCATCTCTCCAGCCTGTCAAGGTCCATCTGGATGGCTTCCCTCTCCTCCAGCATGTTGACTGCATCATACAGCTCAGTGTCATCAGCAAACTTACTGAAGATGCACTCAACCCTACCTCCCCTGTCACCGACAAAGACGTTAAACAGCACCAGTACCGATCTTTGGGGGACTCCACTTGTCACAGGTCTCCATTTGGACATTGAGCCATTGATTACAACTCTTTGAGAGTGGCTATCTAACCAATTCCTTATCCACCAAGTGGTCCATCCATCAAATCCGTGTCCTAATTTAGAGACCTGGATGTCATGTGGGACAGTGTTGAATGCTTTGCAAAAGTCCAGGAAGATGATGTCAGTTGCTTTTCCCTTATCTACCGATGCCATGACCCCATCATAAAAAGCCACCAAATTTGTTAGGCAGGATTTGCCTTTGGCAAAGCCATGTTGGTTGCTACCAACCACCTCCTTGTTTTCCATGTGCCCTAGCAGAGTCTTCAGGAGGACCTGCTTCTGAAGATTCATTTCAGTGAACTGAGCTCACTTCAGTGAACTCAGGGTGTTTTCACACACACATTGTCAACTGCTTCATCTTAGGGTCTCGGCATTTTAATATAACCGAGTGCCCTCTGGGTAGCAGCCCATAGCAGTACCTTTCAAAATGCTGTGCTTTACTATCAAAATGGTTTTGTGCTATAAGTAAAACTTCACCACAAGTAAATTTCCCTTTCTCCTTGATGAACTTGTATAACTTTCAAATCGGTAGAAAAATAATATAAACCATAAACTCTGCTCTGAATACTTTATGCCAGGTAGAAAGCAGCTGCTTGCTTTCTTACCACAATTACTGTTCTCTGAGTTTGCAGTAGAGGACTAATTTGCCCTGAAATATAACCAGAATGATATAACCAGAATGACAACCAACTGCTGTATTACATAGCCTCTGAGCCTGCAAGATGTTCTGTGTTACCAAGTATATTTTGATTTGTATAAATTCCTCTACTTTTCTCCAGCCGTTCTTCCACATATGTAAACACTCTATCCACAGAAAGAGTTAGAGGAACCCATTAGTCATTTGTTACTTTGCCTGGGATCTGATTGACCGTGTATACCTGAGTGGCCTCTGCCCAAATGCTTTCCCTGGTGTTTATTGCAATCTTATAAACTTTTTTTTTTTTTTTTTTAACAATCTGTGATTAAAAATTCATTGAGAACATTACATTTCCTCCTTGACAGATTATAACAGTTTTCAAGGTGCCTTTAGTACTAGGCCTTCAGACTCACAACAAAGGAAGTTCAAGATTTTACAGTCTGGAGAACAGAAGGGTACTCACCCAGAACAAATATTAGTTCTGCAAGTTTTTCTATGCTGATCTTACATATGTAATTGATCTGTAATTACACAACATATCTGGAAAATACAGTTGCTATATATTATCACCACCTGCTTGGAATACCCGTTTTATATCAATATGGCTTCATCATTCCATTGTAGTGCGATGCTACAGGGTCTCATGATAAAAACATTATAATTCTTATTACAAATGCTAGCATGGATTTATGAGACATCTTACAATTTTTGCTTTCACAGCACCAATTGTACACGAAGGGCTAATCTGCTGTCAGTACATCTGTTCCTGCTCATCGCTATTTTCTTCTCTTTTTGTTTAAACAACCTACAGGTATGTTAAGTATTTTGTCCACTTAAGTATGCTATGTCTATCTTCAAATTAAATATTAAATTGCTTTGAAATTATTTTTTTATCTTCTCAAGTTCTTCATAGCTGAAATAGTGGAGATAAGGCATTCTGTACTGTATTGTGCTGTTTTTACCTGGAAGGTATCTGGCTGAAGTGTACTGCTCTCCCAGTGGCCAGTGATAGCTCTGTGATGGATCTTTTTTTTGGAAATGAAGGTGAAGGGTGTTACTCAAAGGCAGACTTTAGCTGCCTTGGGATTGTCTGGATCTCCATGGGGTCCCCTAGGTATAATACCTCCTGTATCCTTACCGGAGAGTGCACATTTTTTTTTTGTCTCCTTAGATCCTTCCAGGTGCCTGTGGGTGGGGGAAAACAGTGTGCTGCTGGGGCTCTGGGCTGTGAGGAGGCAGAGAAATGCCTGGCTGCCTGACATAGAAGGTATCCACAAAAATTGGGTAGTGTCACTCTCAGTACTTGTTGAATAGACTGCTAAGAGGCAAACCAGACCTAGAAAGTTTGCCTTGGAGAGGATGACAATTTGAACCTCTATTCTCCTACTGGGGCTGCTGCTTTCTGCCTTGCTCAGCTCCCCAGCCTCCATTCTTTCAGATCCCAAGCCATTAGCCTTTGTGTGACCACAGTGTGGCAAGGAAACAGCTGTCCCGTGACCTGGCTGTTCTGGCAACAATGAGTGGAACAATGGCTCACATATGTCCATCACACACTCAAAGCACTGGTTCATAGCTGGTGAAAAAGGCATTGAATATTTATACATTTGGGGTTGGTTGTTCTTGTTTTTTTTTTTTTTTTTTTTTTTTTTTTTTTTTTTTTTTTTTCTGTCTTCATTTTTATGAAGTTCAGAGGCTCTGAGGTAGCCTTGCATAAATAATTTCTGAGATGGCAGAAGAAACAGAAGCCAGTCTAGTTGAGCAGCTCTCTTACATCCTCAGGGACGGACACCGTGACTTAAATATTTTATCTTTTCATCCAGCCGTTTTATATATGCATACACACACACATATATACTTTAGCCATACTTATGTATAAGATTTGGTATTGCCATAGTAAGTTACAGATGTAACTCCTAACATATGTCTAAATGCTTGTTAAATGCCATGAGCTATCCCTCTACTTTGTTGCAATTACTCATATTAGTCTTCCTTAGTCACATAAATACCCTTTCAGCTCAGTGAAAATCAGCCTATAATTTTTTACCTCTGGCTTGACTGGTGATATTGCATTACTGGAGATTTACATTACAATTTTGGTTCTCAAATGATCAATGTGGTCATTTTGTGTTTCATCCACATGGGTTTCTTTGTCATGGTGAAGCATCACATGAAGCTGGAAATCAAAACTGGTTGAAGAATGTCTGAATAGGATACTCACAGCACTAACCTATCCTGCCCTGGCTATTTCGCAGTCCTCAGGTACAAGTTACTGTATGAGTTGCTGGACAGAAATTACTATGATTATTTATTGCTTTCTGTTCATTTTCTTTTGGTTGATTTGTAGACAAGAGTAAAACCTGTCTGCTGTCTTTTCAGCATCACAGTTTGAGCTGTTGGGCTTGTCATGGTTTAGGGTCAGGGGTCGTCTGGGACTTTAGAAGACAGCTTTGAAACATTAAGACTGTCTGTCTATTGGGTCCACCTAAAAAGAAGTAATATAAAAATATGAGGAGATGAGCATGGCAATGTTAGATCAGTGATGTCCAGACGTTATATTATGCTCAAGTAACCTAAGTAACCTCCTTGATTCTGAAGGAAGAAGGGCTTAATCTGGAAAATTTTCCAGAGAAACTCCTGGAGATATTTTGATTTTTTTTTTCTCTCAGTGTTATTCTGGTTTTCTTGATGTGATATTTATATAGTGTAGTGAAAAGAGTTTTGAGACAGATCTGATCATTCTTGTGGCTGCCATAAACAGGATGAGCCTTGAGATCTGTGTGTATTTACAAGAGTTTCTAGCTCTCTGCTCCAGCTCTGTTATCTTTTAAATGAATTTGTTAGCACATATTTGTAATGGACCTGCTATACCTGGTGATATTTTGGCCCTTGTTTTTTTCTTTGTAGCAGATTATGCACCAAATCACATAGGACAGACGGAAAGTATGGTAGGAGATGGTGAATTGAGTACCCAAGAAAGCGAGATAGAGTAAGGTGTATTATCATGGACCATCCATTTTCATACCTAACAGTGTTTGTGCTTGCCATGAACAATTTGTATGATTAAATATTCAAGATTTGTTGGGCCTGTCTTTGTGGAACAGCTTGTTCCATCTGTACTCAAAAGGAACAATGGCTACAGAGAACAGAATGACTGCAGGACTACTGCAATATGGCGTGCCCAAGGGAAAGATACCCTGCCTGATACTAATGTTCCTCCAATAGGTATGGAGTCTCCTCAAATCTCATGAAGTACCCTTTTAATAGACAAAACTTCCAGTATGGGTACTTTATCTATATTATAAACATTTATCTGCTGCTAATCTCCTATTTGCCTTTTAATCAGAACCTTAATTGCTTCTTCTCTGAGGTCATTATGGAGCTGACAGGAGTCAATTTATTCCTTTAGGACCCTAACTCAAAGGTCACCAGAGATTGAGACCCAGCTTTGTGAGAGTTTTGGATCAGGCTCAAAGTTGTATATTAAACATTATATGCACATTAGTAGGAGATGTTTCTGTACTGTATTTCTTTTGAGTGCTTGAATGGTATTTTATATTCCTTTGGGGAGTAAAGGAAGGCAGATGTAGCAAGGTGAAGATTCATGGTTTGTGTCTTAAACCCTGGATCTTGACTATTTTAACAGGGTTTTAAAACACTGTTGTAATCGGTTTCAAGCCCTGAAGTGTGAGTCTTAAAGAGGAGGTTGAGCACTATTATAGAATAAGCTGTTCTGAAGCACAGGCAGGCAGACTTCATTTAACTTTCTTATCCATCTGTAAGTTAAAAAATAAGTATTGGATCTATTTTGAAAGATTTCTCTTTTGAAAGGACTTAGATTTTTTGCCTCATTATTCTTTGCTACCGAAACCAAACCAAACCAACAAACCATAACATCAATTTAATTGTAAAATTGTAAAGGGGAACAGAACAGTTGTTCTTCAGGGGAACAGCTGGAGGAAGCCAGTTGTGAAGGGTGGGCTTGTGCTCATTGTGCACTAGCTGCTTCGGTCCCTCCCTTGAGCTGATGTTAACCCCTTACTCTTGGTGTTGGCTCCCCTTCCTGCCCTGCAGATCATGGTGGAAATGCTGCAAGTGGCCACTTTGCTGTGGTCTTGACACACAACTCTAATGGTACTTACAGCCTGTATTTCTAAAAAGAATACTGTGCACAAATGCTCTGGAAGGGCTTGAGTTGCTGTAATAAGAGTGAAAAACACAAGGACACATCAATCACTGGTAAAGCACTGAACTTGATTAGTCAGGTGCTGGCGAACTGTGGGACAGCTGTATTGTGTAGGCAGCTTCTGGCCTGTGTCTTCCCAAGACAGCATGCCCTTTACTCGTGGTAGGAGAATAGCATTTTCCTCAGACTGCAAAGCTAAACCTCCTCCACTTCACAGCTGTGGCTACTGCCTTTGAAGCAGATTTTTGGCCAGACAAGAATCCCTGACTGACTCAAAACTTTTTTCTTTGGACTCTTACAAACTTTTTCATGGCATCCATCACAGTCCTATTGGCAATTAGAAACTCATTGCTGCACTTATTGTCTGAGAAGGTAGCTCATTTGTTGTCTTCTCTCTGTAAAAAGAGAATAATGGAAAAAGTGGAAATCCAAGAATTATGAAAAGGGAAGGGTGGTTTTCCCATCCTGGAGACCTAAGTGTAATAAATTAATACTTCTTATGCAAGGGTGAAAAAAATAGTACCTAATGGATGGTTAAAAAAGTGACAGCACAATTTCATTGGACTGACTGAGTCATAAATCTTTTTTGCTATCTTTGTTCTGCCATAGTCAGATTGATTTTTCTTCTTTAGTGGTAAGCCCCTGTCTCTTCCATTAGCATTAGTCTACATCAGTCAGAAATGTGGAATAAAAATTGTCCATCTTGGTGTGCCTTAAGGGCTCCCCCAGAGACAAATATTAAACGTCTTGACTCTGCTGTTAGATATAAGGCTACCAGCTGTGGTGATGGCGATGATAACAACAATGATAATGATAATTCAGAAATTGCTTGTAGCTGGATTTGGTGGTGGCGGCTTGGAACATACAAAAGCCTGTCCAATGGAGAGAGAATCAGGCGATCAAAACAGTGTTGGATGCCCATCTCAACTTCCTTCACTGTCTAGAGGGTCAGAAAGATGCAAAAGAGGGTGACCGTGGCCAGGGGAGTGGTGCAAAAATCCAAGACAAGTAGGGAATGCTGTGAGTTAGCGCAATCTTTCAAAGACTAGTTGTGTGACAGAGTGCAACCTTACGAGTTTAAAATTTCCTCTTCCCTCAGACCTGGAGCAAAGCTTGGTTGCACAGGCTTCCTGCCTGCGCACAGCAATGATCTCATGCTTCTCACCCAGTTCTTCCTCCCGTCTCTGAGACACTACTGTCTCAAGTCATTCAGTGGTGGCCACAGAACAGCTCTCAAGTATATAAAACATGATTTCTTAAATGGTGACAGGGGAGAACAAAGAAAGCTATTAGCTGGGCTATTCATTTTTCAAAGCCACTCAATTCTTCAAAGCTATAAAATAGTAGGAGGAGCTGGCTTTGATTTTCATAATCACAGACTAATTTAGGCTGGAAGGGATCTATGAAGTCATCTGGCCCTCCACCCTGCCCAAAGAGCAGCCAAATAGTTTGTGTTGCTCAGGGCTTATGTAGTCATGTTACAGCTATCTCCAAGGTTGGTGATTCCTCTGTCTCCTTGGGACACTGTCTTACTAGCTGTATGGTTAAAAACCCAGTTTTTCCTAATGTTTAATCAGAGTTACTTGCACTGCAGCTTGTGCACATTGCCTCTTGTCCTGTCACTCTGACCCTCTAAGATGTGCTGCCTCCACCTCCTCTGTAATCTCCCATTGGTATATTCAGACAGAAGTAAGCTTCCCCTGCACTGTGTCTTCAGGCTGAACAGTCCCAACTCCCTCTGCCTCTCCTTGTGTGTGTCCTGTGCTCCAGCCATTGACCATCTTGCTGGTCCTTCTGAACTTGCTCCAGTAAATCTGTGTCTATCTTGTACTTGAACTGGACACAACACACAGGAGGTGGTCTCACAAGTGATAAATAGAGAGGAATAGTCACTTTGCTCAAGATGATGGGTATACTTTTACTGACAGTCCATCATGTAGTCAGCCTTATTCACTAAAAGGACTTATTTTTGTGTATATCATTCACTTGTTGATAGCTTGTGATGAGTTGTAGATATAATGAATTGATTAGAACTGCGTTTGCAGAGGCTCTTATTCATTTTACTCCAGTGAATTTAGTGTGGGCAACAATATTCATTATACATGTGAACCTGAGCCAGCTGTCTCCTTGAGAAGCCTGTACCTAAGGGCAGAGGTAGACAGTGGTGCCTACCACCTTCCTTCCTCATCTTTTTCCTCTTTTATTCTCACTGTCACTCTGGTGACATCAGGGACATGCTGGCCTCTTCCAGCTTTGTTTAGTAACAGCTGTGAATTCAATGACAAATCCCTGGGGTTTTTGCTCCCCTATTAGCCTTGGCCAGTGCCGTAAACTGCCCCAAGGCCATTGTCTTGGCTGCCCTGTCCCCTTCCCTTCCTATGGTAGCGGCTTACATTCACACTGAGCTGACTATATGCCATTGCCTTCCTCTAGTGCTTAAGGTGTGAGCTCAAGTCCTGATCAGGTCTGTCAGGGGAAGCTATTTGCACACTTCATGGCTTCGTAAAATTAAACTGCTAGGAGGAGCCTGGGAACCTACAACCTTGTGTTCTTTGCAGAGCAGAAAGTAGCTTAGACTGTGTGTTACCCTTCCCACTATTTCTGAGAAATTAGTGGAGCTGACCCAAATATTCCCACTTAATTGGTTTTCTAAATAAAGTGTCATTCCTGGGAAATCTCAAATAAATATCTCATAACCACTGGAAATTTGTCTTTCATTTTTGCTTTGTTTTCATGCTTTGAAGATTCCTTTAAATCAGTTTTCTATTTTGGCTAAGTTGTAAGAATGGAATACCTCAAATTCAACAATCCTGTATTTATTAAAATGCTATTTTGTAAACAAAAGCTTTGCTCCATTCTACAGAAATCCCCATTAATGAAAATTGTCAAAACCAGGAAGAACAGAAATCTTGGAAAGTGTTGTGACTCAGTTTTTTCTCTAATTCTCTTGTGAATGGTGGGAATGAAGGAGAGAGAGTGAGTGAGCAAGAGCACAAGACTGATCACACAAGCTCTTTGTGCCTTTCACACTTGTCACAGCAGCTGCCTCATCACTCCCAGAACATGCTGTCTTTTCCCATCTCTTCTGGCAGTTCAGCAGGTGTGGAGTAGTGAGGAGTGAAGTACAACCAGAAAAATGAGATGTGGGTTGGCTAGCGGTTTTACAGGTTGTCATGCAAGGAAATGTTTTTTGTATCAAAATCTACTTTGTAATTACAAATGTAGATGTTTGGCATCACTTATTGGGACATTAACACCTAACATTAAATGATTTGTTACATTAATCTGACTGTTGTAAACTGAGACCATGTCACATTGGAATATGGCTATTTGGTAGCACATTCTCAGGTTGAAGCTCTGGGTTGTCTTCCTCACTTAGTGAAAAAAGCAGGCCAGCTTCCCTTCAGGAGTGCAGCACAGATTAATGCTGCTACAAGTTGCAGGTGGGAGTGCTGAGAAATGTGAGAAATGTGTGGCTGTTCAGTAACAGCAGCCCATGTGCATATACTGTAATTGGTGCCTATACTGCTGCTTGGACTCGGGCTGGGAATCACCAGAGAGTGTGAGTTTGCTCCTCTTCAGTGACACAAGTGAGAGGCTCTCTGAACCCTCCTCAACTACATGGATAAAGTAGAGCTCAGCTGCTTTGTAGTGTCAGGGTGGTGAAAATCAGGCAAAGCACATCAGTGATTCCAAGCTTGTGTTCGATTTTTCTTGAAATGCCATTGCAATTCTCTGTGAACTGTTTTTGCTACAACCCCCCGAGGGCTCTTTTGTAGTGGCCTTGGGAAACTCAGAAGCTGTGCCATAATGGGATCTTTTAGTGCTGGCAGCAGCTTTTTAGGATAGAAAACAAATACTCATAAGTCTTTTCTGTTATTTTAATGTAGTTTATGTAGCCAGTGGGGTTAGCTGCAGTCCACACTCCTTTTTAATCTATCAAATTTTGACTTTGAATTTCTAGTTTACTTAAAAGCTTTGCTTGCTTTTTCTTCAATCTTTTAGGTCAATTTTGACTTTACAGTTACTGCTGTATTCAATTTTCTGAAAACTTTCTGTTGAAGTTGAATAATGTATATGCTTACATTCATTAGAAACTGATGTAAATATTTGCAATTTTAGAGAGACCTTACTGTTATCAAGGAGTGCAATGCAACATATCCTACGTTAAAATTTAGTGAGACGGAACAGAAGGAAACAATATTATACAGCTGGAAGTAAATAAGCACAAAGGGGAGAAGTGAAAAGATTTTTTAGAAATATGGGTGAGAACAGATTTTGCCAAAAATATAGTTTTGAACTGCAGGCTAGTTAGGTATGCTTCATATCTGAAGATCAAACACGAGTGAACAAGGTAATCAACATGAAAGAATCAGTTCATTTCGGCAAGAATTCCAGGGGTGAGACACTACCCTGACTCAAATCAATGTGTGCCTGGCATTTCACCGCAGGTGCTCAGCAGCCTCTGTCTCCAGGCTGGTAACAACCTCGGATGACCAGAAGCCAAAGTCTAAAATTAGAAGTGATAGCTATGTTTTTCCTTTTTCAAATCAACCATTTCAGTGCTGATCCTTTATTTACCCTGTTACAAGAGCAAGTGGACAAACTGAGCATGCTCAGCTTAATAGCCCTTGTCTTGAAAAGTGCTCAGAAATGTAAAAGGCACTTCATTGTCCTTAAGCACTTCTCAGGAGGGCTCAGAAATCATGTCTTCACTTTGTAAGCAGGTGAAAAATGTTCAATGAGCTAATTCTGCCTGAGGAATCCTTTGACCTGGATAATGTTGTTGCGCCCTTTGCAGAGAATCATCCTTTGTTTTTCCAAAGTGGAGAACTTTGTGATGCAGCCTGTGTGGGCACAGGGGACACAAGCACTGCTCAGTGCAGCTCAGCCTCTACTTTCTTGGTCCCTCCAGTAATACAATCATTCCTTGGTGTCCTAGCTGGGTCTGAAACCCCAAGGACTCTGCTGTGTCACCTTTGCAGATGCTTCCCCTCTGTGATAAAACTGCAGGAAAACATGGTGGCTTGAAGCTATGCTGGAGGCAGCAGTGTTTCTTAAATGTCTGTCACTGCTGGATTTTATGGACAGTTTGCCAGTGGTGGTCAGTGAGGTCTGGGCTGGTCGATGAGGAGGATGCCAGCACAGCTTCCTGCTGTGCCCATCTGCTAGGGAAACAGCAGCAGCTCCAGTGTTAAAGCACAGCTTTGTGATCCTTTGTCATTTCTCTGGCTGTGTAGATCATGAGCCCTGCAAGGGATAATGTGTGTGGGCTCATGAATGAGAAGGAATGATGAGCAAAGACAAAATTTTGGACATCTCTCTCTGCTTGCCGCTGTGCTAGGAAAGGAGCAACGCTGACAGCAGATGTCTGCAGGCGTGTGCAAAGAACTGGAAACTGCCCTTTCTTTGCATTTAGAGAGACCTAATATGGTTTGCAAGGACGTGGTGTGGAAAATGAAGCTCTGCTGCAAGTTTAATTTGTGTTCGGAACAAATTTATTTAATAATATCTAATTAGCTATATGAAAGTGCTTTTTAAGAAAGAGGAGTCTCAAACATGTTTTTTAGAAATCTTACCTTTTAAATATGAATTACTGATTGAATTTGAGCATCATATCTGAATGTTTATGAGTGAGCTAGAAGTTGTAGTTGTGAGGAGCTGATCGAGAAAGAGATGAAAGATGGACAATAGGCTATTATCACACACTCAGTAACGTGTTTGTATGGTACATCACTGTACAGAGAACAAAGCTGTTAAACAAAATGTGTAATCCCTTTTCCCTGCCTTCCCTGAAAGCAGTATAGATGCTCTCACCAAAATTATGGTTGAAATACTCATAATCAGCATATCTCTTTTCTCAGGAATTTTGCTTCCTGACCCCTTGCCATTTTGCATATTATTTTGACTACTGTGAAATAGTAACTGCCTCATTTAAGCCTTATAGTCTCCTTCACCAAACAGACTAATCTTTTCCTTCCTGAAACATCACAATGAAACTGGAGTGGCTTTCATTGTCAGCATTCTGAACTCCAACTCAAAACTGCAGTCACTCGTGCTAACATCCTTCATTTTCTGTGTTAGATTTAATAACAATCTAAAGTTTTGTTAGAATTAACAAAATGAAAATGTGAGCAAGGAATCTAAGTGAAAGGGATTGCTGGAAAGTACAGGGGGAATGGGGATCGTAGAATCATAGGATTGTTTATGTTGGGAAAGACCTTTAAGATCATTGATTCCAGTCATTAACTCAGCACTGCCTGGTCACCATTAAACCACGTCCCTACATATCTTTTAAATACCTTCAGGAATAGTGACTCAACCACTTCCTTGGGCAGCCTGTTCCAATGTTTAACACTTTTGGCGAAGAATCTAAACCTCCCCTGGTTCAACTTAATGCCATTTCCTCTTGTCCTATCACTTATTATTTGGTAGAACTGAACCTTGCTACAACTTCCTTTTATGTAGCTGTGGAGAGAAATAAGGTCTCCCTTCAACCTCCTTTTTTTTTCCGGGCTAAACAACCCCACTTCCCTCAGCCACTCCTCATAAGACTTGATCTCTAGACCCTTCACCAGCTTTGCTGGACATGCTCCAGCATCTCAATGTTTCTCTTGTAGCGAGGGGCCCAAAACTGAACCCGGTATTTGAGGTGCAGCCTCACCAATGCTGAGTGCAGGGGACAATCACTGCCCTAGTCCTGCTGGACACACTATTTCTGATACAAGCCACGATGCTGGTGGCCTTTTTGGCTGCCTGGGCACACTGCTGGCTCATATTCAGCCAGTTATCAAACACCACCTCAATGCCCTTTTCCACTGGGATATACATATGAGAAGGTGAACCTAGATGTTTAAGTTTAGCACTTAGCTTCAAGAGTCATTAAAACTCTTAAAACAGAAAGAAAGGGAAACTAAGGACTGGAGACCCATTGTACACCGAACATTCCTGACATTATGATGAACCAGTTTATAGCAGAAGCCATTTATTCTTAACCCTGCTTAAAACGCATTTCAGTCAATGTATGTCAGTCACATCCTGGAGCACAACCACCAAATCTACTTTCACCAGTTGCTTTGTAGAAACATTTGAGTGTGAGAAATCCTGGGTCTTCTTTTCATCTACATCCCCTCAAGAAGCAGTTTGAGGGGATAAACATCTCTCCTTTGAAGAGCAGTAAAAAACTCTAGTGAAAAACTGTAACCTGAGCAATGCTTCTTTGGAGAGAGAGGAAAGTCTGCTGAGACGATTTGAAAGGTTGGAACCACTAACATACATATCAAAGAGAGATATTTGTTAGGATTGGGCAAGGATAAGGGGCAAATATGACAATTCATCTGGGAGAAATAGAAAAGACAATAAATCAGTCAGGCAAAGGAACTGTAGTGAAGAGTGGGAACAGCTTTATACAATGTTTGTCTAGTCAATAGCATCTTTCCGCAGCTGGCAAGTGTGTTTGTTTACTTATCTATAAACCATTCTGCACACACTGCCTGTGTTTCAGAATTATAAATGCAGGCTGTGGCAATTTTATTTGTAAAATTATCCATATGAGCTTAGAGTTATCTGTCTAGCTTTGTTGCTTATTTTTTGACAGTTATAAATGTGTAGATCATTTTCTTTCCTTGGTACTGTCTCAATTTTCATGTTTTTATTTTTAGACAGAGGGAATTACCAGAGTGTCATCTAGTGCACCCTACTGGACAGATGGAACTTCACAAAATTAGAGGATCTTGCTGGCTAAGTAGGTTGAAATACTTTGCATCCCTTTCCTATGTTAGAAAATGCTGTTTTCTGTAAATTTATGTAGGTTTAGAGGATGGATTTGAACTGGGCTACTTATTATTTCGACTATCCTTTTCCAATAGGGGCATTTTTGGGTTTTTTAGAATTTTCCTTTTGTTTTCTCTCTTTTTTTTTTTTTTTTTTTTTTTTTTTTTTGTTTTGTTTTTGTTTGTTGTTGTTGTTGTTGTTGTTGTTATCCCCCCTCTCTGTGTTTCTTGTTTTCCTTCTCTCTCTCTCAGTTCCTCTAGCTATCATAACATACTTCAGTTTCCCACTTCACCTTCCCAAATGTAAAAGACTCCCCTTTTCTTGGTCTTGGATTATTTCCTATGTCAGAATTATACATTTGGAAGTCTTTTTAAAGGTTGGTTTTTTTTTAATTGCTAATTTGCTTATGATGATAAGACCTACTTCAAAAATAGATTTCACTAAGTGAAAAATGCTTAAAAATTTCGAGCCTATTGTTGGGAAGAGGCTATTAAATTATCATAAAAATTTCTTAATTGTAGATTTAAAAAAAAAGCCCAAACCAAACCACAACAAACCCCCCCAAGTTATTTAAATGTAAGATTTTTGTGCCTGCTCTTTAGGGGAGGCAGCATTCAAGATCTTTGAGCATAAGTTATTTTGTTGATCCAAGGGAAAAAAAAAAATCCTCAAATTCCATCACTATAAATGGACATCTGCTAGCAAAAGTCTTAGGTAGTCTTCAGACTACTACTACAGGGGTAGCACTTTAATGTAAATGAACTATTTTGAATGGCACATACCAAATACTGCTGAACTGAGATCAGTGTGTTAATCATCTTCTTTCCAGTTAGTTCATTCACATTTAATGCTAGAGCTCTTCAATAAGGAATGGAGGAACGCTAGAATCCTGCTTTTTAGTGCTGTGTAATTGTGGGACCGGAGCCTTTGCTGGTATGGGACTATTCTGTTAATGCCACAGTAGTAGTTTAACACTCAAAGAAACATTAAGTGCCTCAGAAATGCTTTCCCTATTAAAAGTGGATGCTACTTTAGATTTTGCGAAGTTAGTATTGATCTTTGCATCACCCTGGCTCTCCTACCTGCTGTTAGCGTGGTGGGAAATGGAACAGGGGCTGCTGAACAACGTGGAAATAACAGATGATGTGTCCTTCATATATGGTGATGTTTGTTTGGACTTTTGCCGCCCCATTCCTGACGGCTCATTAGTTGCTTCATGGCAGCCTAATGTACTTCACACCATGACTGGGTTTTTGGGACACTTGAGAGGTGTGCATCAGTATCAGGAAAACCACAGGAGTAAATCTTTGCAACAGTGTTCTCCTTTGAACCCAAAGAGATATTTTTGAATGTTGTAAATAAAAAAAAAGAAAATTTCATCTTGGAAGGATGTGTAACAAACATCCTAAAAATCAATCTTATTTTGAGTGTTTGCTGATGCTGTATGAAGTAGTCAGACTGACTTCTTGTCTTGTTGAAAGTGTCTGGTTGAAGATTCTTCCCTTAAAGTAATATTTCTGATAGAATGAATGTGAATAGTCAAGGTATAGTGATACTTCCTAAGCTAATATATTGGTATCTGCTTTGATAAAGATGTTATCTCATTCTTTTTGCATCTCAGAAAGATGTGGTGATGCTTCCAAGGGAAATTAGAGGGTCCTTGATTTGGTCTTTCTGCTGAATTTTAGTTTGGTTAATTATTTCATTTTCTTTCAATAAAATGCATTATTCTTCATTTCCTGTCATAACATGCAATGCAGAGTTCATATGACACTACATAAATGGTTGTGTTTCATACTACAGGTAGATGTACTTTTGCAGCCCTTAAGGTGGAAAGTATTTTACATGTATAAAATGATATCACCTGCTCAGTAAAACTTTAAACAGAATAATATCAATAATTAATAAAAAATATAGCAAATGTTTATACTTTTCATTTTTCCACTGCATTGCTTCTCTTTAAAGGTATAAATGTTGTCAGAGGGGAGAAGCTTTGAAAATAGAGGAAGATCAAACTGGGAGTGGTTTTCTGATGAAAAACATAAACTAATAATCTCAATCTGGTTTTGACCCATGAGCAACAATACTGAATGATGATATTGCTATAACTGAGGTCACAGTTTCTTAGCTTCAGTTTTAATGTTTTTGTATCCTATGTCTTTGTTCAGTGTTAGCAGGTACGATGGGTAGTGTATTGCTTGGTCTCCAGAGCTGGAGATTGCTCCTAAAAGCAACTTCTTTTGCTGCTCTCACTCTATGTCAAGTGTAAGAAGCAAATGTGAATATATGATGGTCCTAAATCTGCTTTCAGTGTTTGCTAGGGTATAACTGGCAAATATTTGTAAATGAAAAGAGGGAAAATGTCTAGTTTTGGTAGAAAGTTGGCCTGGTTGCACCTTCAACAAAAATAACCCAATGTGTGTGGGCAAAGCACAGAACAAGTAGTTACTTCTGCAAAAACATGTTTCAGAAATTATGCTGGTAATTATGACTTTAATATTTCTGATGCCATAGTTAAGCATCATTATTCAATGCCCTCCCCTCATATCTCATGCATCTAGAGACTTGACTGAAACAGAACAAAATGGAACAGCTTAAAATTATAAATGTAGCTACATAATCAGTGCCACGGTAACACCTTAATCCTGGATGGCTTCAGTGAGTTTTCAAATCACTGCATCCAGTTTCCTTGTTAATACGTATTCTTCTAGCATTTTAACTAAAACTTTGCAAGCCTGAGCAGTCTGAGAGGTAGCTCCCTCTGGTGAAGTCTGGTAATGGCTGAGTGGAAGACATGGTCACTATCAGAGCAGCAAAGGAGAGCCTGGAGAGCCCAGAGAGCCATGTAAGTGTGTAGAGAAGAAGTTGAGGGAAGGAAGGGAGGGAGGGAGGGTTAAACAATGAAGAGTGATTATGCTTAAGACAACAAAGCTACATTTGATGCATGGCAGACTTACACTGTCTTTTGATCTCATATTTTCAGTGAGAGGGTTTTTATACCACTACTACTTGCCAATCATTTTTCTGGAAAACATGTTGTTCAGTAAACCTGAAAATATCCACCACACTTTGGATGTCAAGTTCATTTAGCTGCATTTCAGAAATTTCAATATTTTTTCAGCTAAACCCCAGGAATTTCCTCATTGTCTCACCCAAAGGTGATGCAGATGTTTGAAACCTCTGTGCCTATTGCACTTATCAGGAACACTAAACATTTCATCTTAATTTCTCTTAAGTACCACCTACTTCCTGGAAAATTTGGAAGCCTTGCATTTACCACTGCAAAATCTCTGCCAAGTTCCCTTTTTTTTTTTTTCCATTTTAGTCTCACACGTTTAATATATGGTGACAAATACAGTTTTCTTCTGACACCACATAATAGATGTGTGAAACACACACACATGTTCTAGTAAGAGACTGCTCTTTATTTCCTGTCTCCAGTTGCAAAACATGAGTCAGGGTTAGAAAGGTTGTACCTCTGTCAGAGATGTGCAATCTGCATCTTCAAACTTTCCTAGCTATTGCTACAGTAGTAGGGAAAAATGGCAAATCTGGTTCTTCTATTTCCATACTCAGTGTCTCCTCCCCCCTAAGCACATCTTTGCTTCACTGTCTAATCACCATTCCCTTGTATTGATTATATTTACTCACTTCAGAGATTGATGCTGTCATGAACAGGAAAAAAATACCTCCAGCACCTAAATCAAGTATACCAGCACTGTAGGAAACACAGCAGTTTTAGGGAAAATATCCTCCTACTATTCTGGCTTTAATGCAAAGAAGAAACATTAAGTTAGATTAGCAAACGTTAGGTTAGCTACCATTAGGTTAGAAAACCAATTGCTGTGAATTCCAAGTGCTATTTTCTCCACTTTAAGTGATATCTGATGTTCTGCTGTATAATTGTAGGTAATGACCAAATAGCCTCTCTCAATAAGACTCTGGTGGCATAACTTGCCTTATTTGTATATACCAGCTTTAAGTGTTCTGTACCCTTCTGTAGTGTGTAGGGTGTGTCAGCGAAATACAAAATCAGACAGATATTTTGTGAACTAAAGTGGAACAAGCCCCATGTTACAAGTTAAAACAAAAGCAAGCAAACAAGCAAGAAAAAAGAGAAAACTGAGCACATTATCACTTCCTACTGTATCCAAACAGGCTGGGAATTTCATGTGACAGGCAGTTATGCTGCAGTTATACATGGTTGATTGGAAGCAGCAGGAACTATGGTGCTTCCGTGTTAATCAGAAACAGAGTTTTTTATTGGTGTATTTTTTTCTAAATCATTTTATCCCACAACGTCCTAGTGGTTGAGTTGCCTCTGCAATAGAATGACAAATAGCTAGGTGACATGCTGTGAAAAATTTAGAAAATGAGAAATGTTATCCCATTTTCCAAACAAAGCAGAAACAACACTAATTCCATTAGCAAGATGGAACAGACAATTAAACTGGGCATGCTTTTCGTTTTGAAGCTAACCAGATAACTGATGCCTTTTTCAAATGCAATGATGATTGAAGTTATTCCTTTAAAGCGAAGCAAACCCACTGATTTTCCTTTCTAAAATTAAAGCATTTACCTTATACAAAGTATAAGAAATGTTACCTGTTGCCTCCACCATTCCTTCTAGGATTACAACAATTTCTAGCTCCTCTTTGGGCAACTGGGCTTTGGAAATCTCCCAGAAAGGACTCTGCTGGTTAATTTCATGGCTGATGATCAGTGGTGAAACCAAAAAGAGACGATCATCCCCTGTGTAATAACCTACGTTGATATCTGTCTGGTTGAGTGGTATAAATTCCCCCTCCTTGGTCTGTTTGGATTTGATCAACTTGGCTCGTATTGATGCCTCTACAATGTGTGAATTCCTAAGGTCTCCTACTCGGAACATCAGACACAGCTTTCCATCCCGCATGGAAATAACTGCGTTTGTAGAAAAAACCAAGGTTTCTGCCCTCTTCTTGGGTTGGGATATTTTCACAAACATGCAGCCAACCATGAAAGCGTTGACGATAGAACCTAAAACAGACTGCACTAAAAGCAGAATAATTCCCTCAGGACACTTGTCCGTGATGACCCGGTAACCATACCCAATGGTCGTTTCTGTCTCGATTGAGAATAAAAAGGCTGAGACAAACCCATTGAGGTTGCTGACGCATGGGGTCCACGTGCTGTCCCCTATATGATCCATATCTCCTCGCATGTAGGCAATTAGCCACCATATCATTCCAAAGAAGAGCCAGGTCACAGTGTAAACCATGACAAAAATCAACAGGTTGAACCTCCACTTGAGATCGACTAAGGTAGTGAAGATGTCAGTCAAGTAACGGTAAGTCTCTCTGACATTCCCATGGTGGACGTTGCATTTCCCATCTTTCCTAACATACCTCTGGATTTTTCTCTTGGCACATTCTTTGTTTATATTTTTTGGTAGATCCTCTCTAGCTTGTTTGGGCAACTTTGGCTGATGAATAGTGACAGGGCTCTCTATGTCCTGCTCCATTGAGTCTTCTTCCAGTACGTTAGCTGCCATGAAAAACAAACAAACAAGAAAAAGTTAGGCATTATTTATCTTATTTCTCTAAGGGAACACACAGCTTCTTCCTATATTACTGGCATTAAATTGCCATTAATCAATAAATGATCATCTTGGTTCTTTGCTCACCTATTAGATACACAAAACAATTTATTGCTAAATAGAAATACCTTGAAGTAAAACTCTCACCTCCTATCTGTCAAGTCACCCTATCTACACCCACATTTAAATTCTGCAAGATGTGTTTAAGCAGATCTTTTTTCCCCTGCCCCCCTTTACAGTTTAATAAATGAGATTTCTTATACAGAAGAAAGATCTTCTGGGAGACAGCAGATATAAATGAGGCAGTGGATTCACCTGGGGGTTTCAGTAGACAAGATGAGCAGAGAAAATGAGCAATTGTTGAACTATTTTTTCTATCAATGGCATTGCTATGAGGAAAGTATTAAACAGGTATAAGTTTTTTGGTTCTTTTTTTTTTTTTTTTTTTTTAAAAAAACCCAGTTTTTAGAAAGAACCAATCCTACTCTTGTTGAAGGAAAGGCAGTCTGCAGTGTATTATACACCAAGAGCAATTCAAGCACATTTCCATAGAAAATCAATGTCTTGCTGACACTAAGACAAGGAGCTGTGTATCTTTCTCCCAGTAATTTAAAACATACAGTATATCAGAACATGATTTCATTTAAGTTCTGTATGCCTGTGACCTTTAATTCAAGTGTACCTTTTTCTCTAATGGTATGGGAATAAACGACCTTCCTCAGTAAGTAGCTTACAAGAATTTAAACCCCACAAAAAACATTTACAGTTTTTCTTTTTTTTTCTTTTTTTTTCTTTTCTTTTTTTTTTTTTCCCCAGTTTCCCAACCTTTTGAGATAAACAGCTTCCTTATGTTTATGTGCGAGAAAGAAGACTTTACTGAGGAGGAGAATGGTTTAATCTAATGTGATTTGAATGAAGCTGTGGATACAGTTAGGTGTGGGGCAACTGTTGTCTTTTACTGGAGACCCTTCTGCACTCTGAGGCTCATTCCTGCAGGCATTTTAGGTCTTAAACTCCTAATTTTCTCCCTTCTGGCTAACTGCTATCATTCTGCTGTGAGGCTGAAGGGAAAGGCTTCTGCTGGCTCTGTCTTGACACTTGTCTCTGAATATAGTGGCACTGATGTGATGTTGTACTGTCATTTTACAGAGATACTCTTCCTGAACAGTCAGGGTGTTGAGCTGCGTGTTGTTGGTGCATTCTGCAAAGGCAACAGTTTGCACTAACATCCTGCAGCAACTGATGTGCAGGTCCGTGTGTGGGCTGCCCAGTCCTGCTTGAGTGGTGACCTTCAAGCAGAGAGCTGGAAACAAGCAGCTTGGGTTGGGAAGCACCTCATTTCCCTGAGCTCCAGTTGCCTCTGAGTAGCTCTTGCCTGGATGGGCAATGGGACCAAAAACCCATCAAGATAGTCTTGTCTCTGGCACCGCACAAGGTTGGGGTGTCTCTGCCTGGTACTGCCCCAGGCAGTAGACCTAAATCCTAGGAGTTACTAGGAAGGAAGTCTGGGCTCTTGCCTAGAGAGGGTTGCACAAGGGGATGCTCTTGGTGGGACAGTATGGCTCGAAGACCATTTTCATCGCTCACTCTTAGAAATGTGCTACATAGCAGATCACCTGTGCAGTCTCATAGCACCTGTAGCTTTTTCAAGATGTTCAGACTCATCCCTGTGGAGAAAAATCACAGACCTTTGTAAAGTTTTAGAGGTAACTGAAATACTCAGGAAAAAGAAAAAAAGGGTTGTAGATGGTTGATTCTCCTGACTTGCTCCACCACCAGCCAATCCTTTGTTCAGCCCACGGCCTTTTCTATGTTAAAAGAAAGGCTCAAAGTCCAATGGTAGCATGGAAACCTGATAGCAATTCTGTGTTTTAAGACTGTGTGCTCCACCCCCTGTCATCTTTTCAGTTTGCTGCTGTGTCTAAAAAGAGCATTATTTAGGCTGATGGTGGAGGCAGCCCTGGAAGTTTTGTCACAAGGTAGTCAGTCCTGAATGAACTTACCCCAGCTGGTGACAGTGTGCCTGCTTGCATTATCACTAATGCTGTATGATGTATGATGAAATAAACACAATAACAAGTCATTGCAGGAACTTTAGAGGCAGACTTAAGCCAAAGCCAGAAAACCTGAAGTTAAGGCTTCACACTTTGTGCTTATCTCTCTACTGTGCCTAAGGAAACTTCAGTCCACAGGAGCTATCACATCGCTGCAGTAACAGACCCCTCAAATACTTAGGAACAGCCTGTGAAGGCTTTGGCTCTTGATGCTTTAATGGACTGTATGTTAGACTAGTAATGCTGGTTTAATGTGATTCATTATTTTTAAGTTATTATGAATATTTTGCTTTCCCCTCACAAATAGAGCCTGGAATGAAGACAGAGACAGGGTACAGGTATCTCCTACTGCCTTTGAGAATATACATTACTTTCTGACCTTGCTATTAAAGGCAACCATGTCCTAGACCTCCCTGCCTGAGAGCACCTCTTACCAGAAATGGGAAAGTGTACTAAAAACCATATAGCAGGTCTGAGAGGAGTCACAAGTGCTGTTTTTATTACTGGTATCAGGAGAAATCTGAAGGGACATCCCCATCTGACTGATGCCTACCAGTCAGGAGTTGCACTGCTGTGTTCCCCAGCACATGGTGGTGGGATATCACTGCCACTGTAAGTGGGCTACAGAGACCTGCCTTCTCCAGTGTGGAAGGATTTTTCTTAACCTTGAGAGGTCACACCAGAGCTGACTCCCATCTGGTTGTGCAAGAGGGCAACTTTGAACAACCAAACTGAGTGACTTGATTTAACCTAAGTCTTTCCCAGCATAGCATCTTGCTAACACTCTTGTGGACATTTTAAACTCCCTGGGGGCATCTGGACATTTTGTAAACTCTTCAGGCTCTTTCTAGTTCTGTCATTTCTCAATGCTCAGGCAGTTTCTGAAAGGAAAAATTAAGGTCATGATTTTAGTCTTTTTCTTTTTGTGCAAGATGTCTTTTTTACTCTTTTTCTCACCCAAATTATCTCTTGTGAGACCTGATGAATACCTGTATGGAGAGGTTTCTAGATCAGAATCACAGAACTTCACCCTCTCCTGCTCTGAGTTCTTGCTCCAAAGTGAACCTTGGAGCAGCAATTCCTGAAATAAGTGATCCAAGAATCATGCATCTCTGTGTTTCCATGGAAATTCTTGATGAATAAGTTTTAAACACATGGCAGGATCCCTGTTCATCACTAAGGCTGAGGAACAGCCACATATTGTCAGCATCTTTGCCACAAAACACTTTGTCTAATTATATTTTTACTTGATATCAACCCAATTAGCTTATGCTGCTTATTTCATTTAATTTTCCTTTTGGTTATATAATGGCTGTCATGGTTCCAGGAACAGGGGTGTGAATAGCAGCTATCTCACTCCCGAGAGCTATTTTTACTCTCTCTTCTTTTCTTCATGACAAAAATATATACATATTATTAATCTGAAAAAAAAGAAAAAAAAAAGTACTCCTGAACATTTCCCTCTCTCCCAGTAAACATTGTTTGTTTGAACACAAGGGCAAGGTAGCAATACTGTGCCAATTTAGGCCAGTATAGAGTATACTGTTCAAAATATTTGTTTCTATGAGTCTCTTAGGCAAATGCATACAAGGCATATGAGGTTTCAGTGACTTGTTTAATTTTCCAGCAAATAGCAAGGAGTTCACCTAAATAACTCCCTGAATAGTTTACTATTTTCATCATAGTTTCATCATAGCAGTATGTACTGGCTGTGGCTATATCAGCAAATTACACATGCCCAGGCCTAGACTTTAGCATGAATGCTACATGGAGTGATACAGCCCACACTTGTATTATTTAACTCCTGTTCTTTTCAAAGCAGGGTAGTTTCAGACATTCTGCTTATTAGGAATAGTATGTCCCATGTTAACACCTGAAATGTAGCCAGGAATTGTGTCTACTCAATTCTCCACTGGTCAAAACCATGCCAGGGGCTTTTCTAGGAATTCTACCATACAAGGAATCAGGTGTTGCATTCAGGAACATTTAATTTTCTAGTACAGATGCAACCAGTGTTGTTGCCCTGGTCTTGTCAATTTCATAGCATCATTGGAAAGGGACAATCCAGTGTTTCCAAGAACGTATTTTTATTTAAAGCCTGTAGAATGTCTAGTGGTCAAGGACAAATTATGAGCTGTATAGGAGATGCTCTCCTGACCTTCATGACTGTGAGTGTAGCATATTACTATAATCCTTAAGTAATCATTTTACCATTAGCAGTGGGGTTTGTTTGTTTGTTTGTTTTTGCTTTTGTTTTGTTTTGTTTTTGTTTTTTGATGTGTTTTGGTAGTACTTCAGAGATCTTGTCATGGTACTGTACAAATACGAAGCAAAAGGAGGTATGTAAAGGTCATAATTGTCTGATTTAAATATTTGTATCCTATTTTGATTGTATACTGTTACAGAGTTGTAGGATGACCTGAAAAATAATTAGGAGTTTCAACAGAGAATATTACAGAATATAACTGACCTTTTTGTAACAGAAGCTGATATAAAGTGGTCAGCAAATGTTTCACTGTTATTTAGTAGACTAATTTTATCAGTTCTTAATGTAATTGTGAACAGTTTGTATGCAAATTCATCGAAAATTCACTGATTATAAAAAATCATTTATAACCTACAAATTGTTCTTGCGAGCTTTATTGCACATATACAAGTGTCAAGAAGACATCACTCTGACTGTGATTTCTGGTTGCATGCAGGTCATTCCTCACTTTCCTAATAGGATGAGGTTAACTTTTAAGTCAGGCAGGCGTTTTCGTTTGTAAGGTCCAAGCTCGCCTTCTGCGAACTGTCTTCAGTATTCACCTCCACTCGTTGTGATCACAAGCCTCCCTGACACTGAACTTATCTGTGGAATATTTGGTAGTACGAGATGGTTACTTCTGTTCCCTGCTGCCTCTGTGAGGTTGTTAGGCTTTGAGAAGAAGACGTAGCACTACACAAGGCATTTTCTGCAATATTCATTGCTCTGCTCTAAGTCTGGGTCTTTCTTTTCTTGCTTGTGATGCAGAAAGAGGAAGTAGACAGGGAGCTTTTGAAATACCTTGGCTGATCTGTGGCTGGGTTTAGTCATCATTTCAGAGCTTTGTAAAATCTCATGTCTGATGAGCACTGAGGATACAGGAATGGATATTCTCAGAACAGAGGAAAATTTGCCTGTTTGATGAACGCAGCCTGTATCGCTGTCAGTGAAACCAGGTAATCTGTACCGTGAGACACTGTGTATTACCACTAGATATGAGGAGAAAGAGTCTTGTTTACAGAAAAAAATGAGCCTTGTGTGATCACCTAACAATTGTAAGCAGTCATTATCACAAAATGCAGATTTTCTCCCAAAAAAGAAAGGAACTAGGATCTGGTTCTGCGCTGTTGAAATCAATGCAAGAATTTCTATTCACTCAACTCATTTTGAAATGTTGAAATGTTCAATAAACACTGACTTGGCAAATTTCTTCAAGAACAAAATTACTTATTTGCACCCGTAGAATCGTAAATATAATTTCAGAGAGAGCATGCATGTGATTTAAATTTATTTCAGCAGCAGTCTTCATTAGAAATGTAAACTGGAGTATATCTGAACAGAGAAGAGGCTGTAAGAATGGTACCTTGTTTTTGCACATTACCTGTTTCATCATTGCCTTCTAATTCAACTTGATAAAAATAACATTCTACTATTTTAATTTTTTTTGAGCCTGTACAGATGCAAAGTATCAGCTCAAGTAACACTTTGCCTCTATGCAGTACAAACATTTCAATTTTTTCCTAATTCTTAGCCCTTTTATTATGGAGGATAGAAAATGAAGTTGATACTTGAATTTAAAAAAACACAACTCCATTTTCAACAGTCATTTGACCTTGTAGTTTTTGTCTCACAGGGAAGCCTTGGCTTTGGTAGGTATATGGGGCAACGTAAAAAGGCTAACAATTTTGAACCTGCAAAGATGTGTGGAGTTGATCATCAACATCTTCTGCTTTTCATTAGGCTGGGGATCCCAAATTGGAATATGAAACCTGTTTACAACCTGAAGCCTGAGTGTTGAAGTCTGTTAATTCAGAGCCCTCTCTAGTGCACATACCTGGCATTAAATATAGATCTCTGGAATAAGGAGAATTTACTGTTACATACCTCTGCTCCTGTCTGATTAGTTATACATATTTTTTACCAGACCTTTGGCTTCCATAAAGGTTTGAGCTACCAGTTCAGAGCAGATGAGGGTTATCCTGAAAACCTGTGAATCTACATGTATTAACCTATTGGTTTTTATGTCGGCATATATGATGGCCATTGAATCTCTTTATGTATGTGATGACTGTGGTCACCTGGAAAGGTGATGGAGCAGCTCATTCTGGAGGTCATCTCTAAGCACATGGAGGAAAATAAAGTTATCAGGAGTAGTCAACATGGATTCACCAAGGAAATCATATTTGGCTAATCTGATAGCCTTTTATGATGGCATGTCTGGCTGGGTAGATGAAGGGAGAGCAGTGGAAGTTGTCTCCCTTGACTTTAGCAAGGCTTTTGACTCTGTCTCCCATAACATCCTTGTAACTAAGATCAGGAAGTGTGGGGTAGATGCATGGACTGTAGGATGGATTGAGAACTGGCTAAACAATAATGCTCAGAGAGTGGCGATCAGCAGCTCAGAATCGAGTTGGAGACCTGTAGCTAGCAGTGTTCCCCAGGGGTCAGTACTGGGTCCAGTCTTGTTCAACATCTTCATTAATGACCTGGACAAAGAGATGGAGTGTACCCTCAGCAAGTTTGATACAAAACTGGGAGGATTGGCTGACACATCGGAAGGCTGTGCTGCCTTTCAGTGAGATCCAAACAGACTAGGGAGTTGAGCAGAGGGGAATCTAATGAAATTTAACGAAGTCAAATGTACAGTCCTGCACTTGGGGAGGAATAACTCCATGCACTGGTACAGGTTAGGGGTTGGCCTGCTGGAAAGCAGCTCCATGGAGAAGGATCTGGGAGCCCTGGTGGACAATAAGTTATCCATGGGCCATCAATGTGTCCTTGTGGTCAAGAAGGCCATTGGTATCCTGGAGTGCATAGAGAAGTATGTGACCAGCAGGTTGAGAGAGGTTCTTCTTCCCCTCTATTCTGCCCTGGTAAGGCCACATCTGGAGTACTATGTCCAATTTGGGTCTCCCCAGTCCAAAAGGGACAGGGAAATACTAGAAAAAGTTCAAGAGAGAGTTACGAGGATGATTAAGGGACAGGAACATCTCTCTTATAAGGAAAGGCTGAGAGAACTGGGGCTGTTTAGCCTGGAGAAGGCTAAGAGGGGATTTTATTAATGTTTACAAATATCTGATGGGTAGTTGTCAAGAAGATTGGACCAGTCTCTTTTCAGTTGTGCTCAGTGATAAGATGAGGGCAATGGGCACAAACTGGAACACAGGAAGTTTCACCTGAACATCCAATGCTACAGGCTATTGGGTACCTCAATAAAGGAAGACATTGAAATGCTGGAGTGGGTCCAGAGAAGAGCAACTAAGCTGGTGAGGGGCCTGCGGAACAAGTTTTATGAGGAGTGGCTGAAGGAACTGGGGATATTTAGTCTGAAGAAAAGGAGGCTGAGAGAAGACCTTACTGCTCTCTACAACTATCTGAAAGGACGATGTAGAGACGTAGGCGCTGGTCTCTGCTTACAAGTAACTAGTAATAGAACAAGAGGGAATGGCCTCAAGCTGCACCAGGGGAGGTTAAAATGGACATCAGGAAAAAAAATTCCACTGAAAGGGTTGTCAGGTACTGGAACATGCTGCCCGGGGAGGTGGTTGAGTTACCATTCCTGGATGTGTTTAAAGGCCATATAGATGTGGTGCTTGGAGATATGGCTTAGTGGAGTGGACTTTATGGTTGGAGTTGATGATCTTAAAGGTGTTTTCCAACCTAAATGATTCTATGATGAAAATCTTCTTTACTGTGACAGTGGCAGAGCACTGGAATAGGCTACCCAGAGAGGTTGTGGAGTCTCCTTCTTGGGAGACTTTCTGAACCCACCTGGATGTGTTCTTTTGTGGCCTGCCTGAGGTGATCCTGCTCTGGAAGGTGGATTGAACTAGATGATCTCCAGAGGTCCCTTCTAACCACTACCATTCTGTGATTTTGTGAATGTCCCAGGTGTTTTTTGGGGCCCAGTTCAGTGCAGTCTAGACGTTACTCCTTTGAGTAGAGTCAGCATATGTATCGGCTATTGCTGACGTCGCACATGTGCTCTGCCCCGTGCCATGTTCTTGTTCATCATATTCCCCTGGATGGTACAAGTAATCTCTGTCACAAGCTATGTGTTAAATTAAAAGCCTCTTCTTATTCTTTATGGCAGATGGTCCATCCCCCTTCTCTAGTGCTTACTACTCCTTCAAGCTCAACCTCCTCATTTTGTTCCCTTGCTTTTGTCAGAAAGGCAAAAGTAAAGATGTTTTCACTTTTAGCAGTTTATAAGTAAGAAAGTCTAAGAATGACAAACCCATAGAGTTATAACAGGGAGACAAATAGGTGTCCCATGTAATTTCAGAGAATATTGAACAATGGAGACTAAGCTCAACATGATGGAGGGAACATTTTGTCTCCAAAAATCATATTATACCAATGGAAGATTAGACAGTGGTGGACAAACAGGAAAGCAGAATGAAGATTCCTGGCCATGATAAGTGTGCAAGGCATGCATTAAAATCAAAGACTCTTGCATGCTCATAACAATCTACAAAGAAGTCAGAGAGGCACTCTATCTCTTTTGAAAAAATCAGACCTCAGTCTCCTTTGCTGTAATGTTTTTGTCCTATCCACAACCAATGCAGAAATCAGCCTCCTCAGAAGCAGTGTTTCTTCTGAGAATGTGAGAAAGATAGAAAGAATGTATTTTTTTTCACTTGGAAAATGCATACTGTTGTCACTGCTGCTGCAAGTGGTGGAGCAAGGCCAGTGGCAGAAATGGCCCAGGTGTCCCACCTTGTTTCATGACACCTGGCAACACCAGACCTCGGCTCATGTCTAGTATTTCCATGTGGCAAAACTGCTGACAACTGCTGTAGTATGATAATAGGGATCATTAATGATTCAGGGTGCTGACAGGCCTTAACAGCTACAAATAGTGGCCACATGCTTTCTTTCTGATGCCTCTGCATCAGATCTCTCCCTGAGCTGCTGTATTATGTCATTGTCTGATGTGCCCCCTGAGACATTTCTTTTTGCAGTTACTCAACTACAGCTATTTCTGCCAGTTACTATCACGTGTACTAATGCCAAAATTTTTCCTTGTCAGTTGCAGTATTTCTTTAGAGATATACTAAGAACTCAGCTTTTCATCTCTGTGGGGTGTACCAGGAAAAGTAGAAAGCATGAAGGAAGTATACTGACCCGAGTGTTACCAGTCTATACCTTTCGTGTTTACATGCTCTTACTGCTAGAAATAAAGAAAAAATATAAAGAAATAATAATAAAAATTATTAAAACCTGCTCAAAATCATAGAATATTTTGAGTCAGAAAGGACCTCTAAAGGTCTTTTAACCAAACCCCTGCTCAACACAGGACATAACTTCAAAATTAAATTATGTTGCTCAGGGCCAAGGATGGGAGTTTCCACAACCTTTCTGGGCTCTGTCCCTGTGCTTCATCTCTGGTATTAGATACTTTCTTTTGGTTGCTTTGTATCCTATTGGAATTTCCCTCATTGCAGCTTGTGCCCATTTCTCCTTGCTTTATCCTGTGTGCCTCTGAGAAGAGTATGACTTCATCTTCTCTGCAGCTTCTCCTTTGCATCTGAGCATTTACAGCTCAACCTTCCAGGGAAGTTGTGCAAGGGCTAGTTAAACCCTGGTTTCTCCACGTATTGTCCTTACTGATTGCATGGAGAAAAAGTATTTTCAAGTCTTGTGAGAAGAGATGGGGAGAACCAGTTCCTTCGTCTCATATTTTTTTCCCAACTTAAAACTCTAGAAACAAAAATTATCTGATCAGGTGAACATATTGTAGAGATAATTCTGACTCATTTAATTCTGCATCTGCAATGTCAGTGATATCTAGAAAGTGGTCCTGGATGTTTCTGGAAGCTGAAATGTAAATAGAACCTTGACTGGCCTGTCCAGTGTTGATTATCTGTACTGCTAAATGTTATCAAGCTATGTGTCTTGACTTTGGCCCATGCCAGCTAGTGCTCTGAGACAATATGTGGCAATGGTTTGGGAGACAGCACATGCCATGGACTGCTCTCATTAGACAGCATGGAAGAGATTGCATCGGATTTGGCTTCTTTCACTCTCATCTGCCAACACTGTCCCAGCAGCCTTTGCTCCCTCATACTTCTCCACAGGCCCTCATGTCACCTCTGCATCAAGCAACATATAACCTTGGTCTGCATCACAGACCTTATGTTATTTCAGATATTTTGAAGTGGAAAAAAACCCCAGTCAAAATACTAGTTATGTCTTAACACCAAGAGACATAAAGTCCACACAAGACTTAAGGACAAGAGCTCTGCAGCACATCTTGGACACCCTGTACCACTTGTTCTCAGGGTTGCAGAACAATTCCTGGCCTGGTTTTATTTATCATTGTAGATGTAGTCAGATTGGTGAGGGACCTGGTGCATATTCCACTATGTGAAAGCTTAGAAATCAAGTCAGGCAGCTGTTGCCCTTGTCAAAGTCTATTTGTCCAGTGAGGTGATTAGAAAGGAGAGAAGTAGACCCTAACAGAAGGAGCTGATAACACCAGTTTTACCACTTCCATGCTCATAGGAGAAGCCAGCCCTTCTCTCTCCTTGCTGTTTTCTATTTAATCTCCATTCTTGTCCTTTTTTTCCCTCTCATTCCTGAAGTAAGAGTGGTTTTACTTGAATCTTCATCCTTGAGATAACCAAATACACTTTCTGCCTGCATTGCTGGACAACCTTGAGACAGCTTTGTGCCTGAATATTCATAGAGCTTTCTGGGCAGGTGTTTGAACCATCTTGACTTCTGCACAGACATACTCTGACAGCTTGTTTTGCTTTGATCAATGAACTATCATAAATATAAGGCATAGGGAGAATGGACAATAATATTTTTATCAGAAAGGAAGGACTTGATTCAATCAATATGCTGTACCAGTCGACTGAAGCCAATAACTTATGCAATGATGTAAGCCTGCAACCAAGCACAAGAACTTCTAGTACTGTCCTACAGAAATGGACAGAAGACTCTCTCTATAGATATAAACCTTGGACATAATCAGCACAGGATTAGGGCATGTCAGATTACTTTGAGAGTGTTTACTTTTACACTGCAAAACAACACGTACACTGAGTAAACTTTCCCTGGATCATGGTCATCGTTCCCTGGGGAAACCACCTGGCATCAGGACTCTGGGTAGTGCGTGTGTGTTACAATGCAAAGTAGCACACACACACTACTGACTGCTACTTTGCAGATGATTTTGCCCACTGCCAGCTTCCTTAGTGAAGCAAGGCTTTGGAAGAGCAGTTTGAACGCCATTGGTAAAGATAAAGTGAGCTAGAAAGAACTGTCACTTGCTAGGTCAATAAATATGGACTACAGAGAGTAGAATGACTGAAGTACAGATACTTGATTTCTCCTACCCCCCAATTCTCAAAAGAAGAATGCAAAAATGTCATAAACTTCCTTTCCTAAATTATACCTTTTCCTCTCTCAGTTTATATCCAGCTGCATCCCAAACAGGCTTCCCCCAGACCACAGACACTGCCTAAACATACTGGTTTTCCTCCTGCTATTAGTGTTGCATGAAGTTACAGAAGGGGCTGGAAAGACAGAGAAAATTGAAACAGACCGTAATACTTTTTTTTTTTTTTTTTTTTAATTTAATCTGGTAATGGAGATTTCTTTCTTGATAACTTCATTGCAATGAAAAGAGTATTTTGGTGGCTTTTTTTTTTTCTAGACAATATACTTCAAAAGAGCAAGGCATTCAGGAAGGATTTTAATTTAACTTTTTAGCACACTTGAGAAGAAAAATTACTGAAATTTTTCTCGTTGATACTGGGGAAACAACATTTCTGTGATTGCTGCTGTCTCTTATGGTTGTGATTTGGCGGGTGTAAGTTCTCTGATGGTTGAGATGAGTGACAGTGTTAATTTGGCCTGACATACAAAACCAAACTCTTACATCCAAACATTGTCTCACAAATAACATTGTCTCAGAGACCAGGCTATTAGCCCTCCTACAATTACTTCATTTATCTGAACAGCTGCCATATTCTTTCCATACCCGTCCTCTTCCATTTCTTACAGCACTTGAGACTGTGATTCTGCCTGCTTTCTTTAAGCTAACTAATTAGGTCATCACTAGTTTCATCCCCTTTGCCTGCCAAAGGAAGACACAGTGAAATACAAAGACCTAGTTTCCTGCTACTGTCTTCCCATTTCTACTTTGTGCAGTTTATAGATTGCAGAGAAAAAATAACTGTGAAATAGGGCTGGAAGTGACATTTAAAAAACATTTAGAAGAAGAAATTTTTCTAGAACTCCATAATTGCAGCTGGGCCACTGTTTTCTTTCAGCCTGTGGTATTTTGATAACCTGGAAAAGGCAAGTGCAGAATAGTACTTTAGCCATGTTTTCTAAGGAAATGAGCCTTATCCATCACTCTGTCCGGCCTCCTCACAATCATTTTTGAAATTTTGTCTGATATTTGAGCTTTCTGATTTCTTTCAGATCTTCAGTTAGATTATGAAAAGTAGGCATAGCAGCATTTGACAGTGTGTGGAGGTCTCAGAAATACTGAATTCCTACCAGTGTTGTGAAAACAGACTGAGTTAACCACATTATCAGATGCCAAGGAATCTTTGTAAGGGAGCTACAAGAAATGTTTCTTGTTCATGAGCACTGCTGCTCTCAAAGCTACAGTCATATATTTTCTCAAATAGCTACACCACTCAGTGTGCATGTGAGGTACCTTCAAAAAATTTGCTCTGCTTTGTGTGGAGCCTGAATGGTTGTGTGCTTTTATTTTCAGTCAGTGAACATGCATGTCAGGCACTGGATCTGCCTGATGCTCATTTTTTGATAAAAGGACTTTCCATGTTCAACAACAGGCTTGTTTCAGTCAGAGTATCTGGCTTTGGTTTTTTTTGACTTTTTGTTTGTTTGTTTGTTTGTTTGTGTGGTTTTGGGTTTTTTTGTTTGTTTGTTTTTTTCTTCTTTAAAAAAAAAGAAGTTTAGTTGAACAAGAACAAAAGATTGAATGAACATATGTTTGATTTCAATCAATATTTTTTTATTACCTTTGTTTAAGTTGAATGAAAAGCCATATACCCTTCCTACAATGAGCATTAGCTATACAGAGGTTATAGATAATCTACATATGAATTTGTTAAAAGATGTATTCAGGCAAGAACTATGACAGATTCAACAAGACTGAAAATGTAAGTTAAACCACAAAAAAATGTTTCCATGTCAACAAATATAAACTTTTTATATGGAAATAAACAATGGAATGGTGTCTGAAATACCATTTACTATTTTATTTCATTTAAGCTACATAATAAACAGGTCTATAAACTAGTTTAAAAAAAAGAATCAAAGAAGTTGTTGTGAAATTGCTATAATTGCTATTATCCTATTCTATAGGGAAAAAGGTAACAAAAAAAAGAACTATAAACACTTTTATTTTGTAAATTAGATTCAATTTGACCAACAGGATTTTCCAAAATATTTTATGAAATAAAAGACACTTAATTTCAGACTTTCAAAAGTGTTCTATTTTGCCTGTGAAATACTGACATCTGGGAGATTTTAGCAACCATATCAGAATAAAATTTCACTTTTTCACATTAAAATTTTTACTTAGTTTTAGGAAACAAAGTAGTTCAAAAGGATTAAATAACTTCAGAATGGGAGGATTATATGAAAATCTTTGTAATGCCTATTTTGGGTGAGGTGAGGTAGGGGGGGGTTTATTTGTTTTTATTAATTTATTAAAAAGAATGTAAAAGTGCTTTTGTTTTGCCCTTAAATTTTCCTATATTTTCTTCTAGTCTGACTGCAAATAACCCATCATTCACCTGTATTGTCCCATTTTTGAGTAGCTAGATCACCAGTTTCCTCTCTAAAAATGAGGTACTTTCAGAGGTAACTGGAACCTTTCTGCAAGAGTAGAAAGGCTTGATGGTGCCAGGCTCTTATGTTATCCCAGCTGGCTAGATCACAACATCCAGTTTCTGCAAATCTGTGAAGGAGTCTTGTTGGCATTTGATTCTGGGTGGATGAAGGTAGAGTTTAATACAAAAATATAATACTACTGTGGATTTAAATTTTCTTTATACAGTATGTATGGATCTTACTAGAACAGGCTGAACTGGTATTATGTTTTTTAAATAATTGTCATTTTAGATGGTACATTAGCCTTCAGCTAGCAAAGCCCATCTATCTTTATTGGAGCTAGCAAAGCTCAGCATGAGCACAAATAATTCAAAGCTTTCATAGCCTTTAGATATCTTGAGAGAAAAGAGTAGTTCTGCTTTTCACATGTCTCCTGATTTGTAGAGGGAGAAGGCTGACCTATGAAAGGTATGAGCTATCTTTCAGGGATTTGCTTATAGACATCAGCAATATAGATTGCTCTTGTTAGAGCTACTACATGAAACAATAAATATACTGGAATAAAATGTGGATTCTATGTCTTTTTTAACAAGGTATATGTAGTCAGACTCACTTGAGGAAATAGTTAATAAAGGAGCTGACTTTTTAAAGAGAAAATGACTCCTGTGCAGTAAGCAAAAGTATTGAGCCCACAGAGGAGAGCTTTTGATAAATGAATAGACTGGTAACAAGAACATGCTTCTTGTGCATTCAAAAGCAAAATTAAAAGGAAAACTGAGATGATAAAAATAGAACTTGGCTGCTTCAGAGTGGCTTTCCATGTATGACATGAATGGAACATTTGCAAACAAATTAGCTTGTGCATTAGGTAGGTTTCTGTTTTTCTTCTGTTTAAAACGAATTCAAAGCCCATTTGTGAGGCTGAGGCCAGTGGCAAAAGGATAATGCTTTTCCAGAAATCATGCAGGATTTGAGCTGCCTGCCCTGGTGCCTGAGTCCTCCATCAGCTCAACCACCATGGAAGCCCACCTGGCTGGTCTAAAGCATGTGACTAGTGGAACATCTCCCTTATGAGGAAAGGCTGAGGGAGTCGGATCTCTTTAGCTTGGAGGAGACTGAGGGGTGACCCCATTAATGTTTATAAACATGTAAAGGGTGAGTGTCAGGAGGATGGAGCCAGGCTCTTCTCAGTGACATCCAGTGGTAGGACAAAGGGCAATAGGTGCAAGCTGGAACATCAGAGGTGACATGTAAACATAAGGAGAATCTTTTTCACAGAATCTTTTTGACAGAACACTGGAACAGGCTGCCCAGGGAAGTTGTGGAGTGTCCTTCTCTGGAGTCATTCAAAACCCACCTGGACACATTCCTGTGTGACCTGATGTAGGTGATCCTGCTCTGGCAGAGGGGTTGGACTAGATGATCTTTCAAGGTCTCTTCCAACCCCTAACATTCTCTGATTCTGTGATTTTGTGATTGTAGATGTCCAGATTTTTTTCTATAGGGACAGCAGTTGCAAGAGAGGACTTCCAAGTCAGAGCATGCCAAATGGCAGAAATGCACATGGATTCACATTTAATGAAAAGACAAAAGCTTTAAAGAGCCTTCCATAGAGGTCTGATTGTGCTATTCTGGCGTGTGTGTTGATGTGGGAGCATCAGAGGAGATTGATGTGAGGGAAAGAAATGAGAATCCTGGGATGTCAGAGATGTGGGAGGATGGCAGAGAGGCAGAGTGAAACATCTGGACACTGTCATGGGTATATTTAAGCAGGCATAAACAGAAAGTACAGGCAGGCAGCTGGTAAGAAAGGAGGAAGGAGGCACTACCACAACAGAGATAAGGGACTGGATTTGTGCCTGAAAGGTGATGGGAAAGAAAGAGTTTGCAGTATTCTGACTTCTCTGGGTTTCTGTGTAAGATACAATTCATTTGTTGTGTTACAGAGAGTACCTTTGTCTCACTCATTTCAAATCTGGTGGCAAAAGAGCCACTTCATGCTTGAGAGGAATTATAATGGGACAGGGAAAAACAGGTCACAATTCCTTTCAGTGACTTGCCTAAAGTCTTACTCAACTCCTTGTCTCTCATATAGTGTCTCAGCTGGTGCTGGATGCCTTAGGACTTGTATGTACCAGCTATGAGGATAGAGTACCTTCAGAGCTCCCCTGGCATCCCATAGCTGTCCAAGATGAATCTTAATATAATTTATTTCCCATCTGAGACCAGTGGCCCAGGGTGTGCTTGGCTTCCAGAAATGGTAAAAAAAGATGATAGTCACAATTCTGTTTGTTCTCAGGGCCGGGAGCCACCTTCTGAAATCAGGTAATATTGTATTGTACTGTGTGCATGCATGATCCCTGGACCTCAGGAGGGAAGAAGAGGAGAAGGTAACAGAGATGGGCAGCCAAAGGGGTGGAGGAGTTCCAGCACCTGTCATTCAAAGACATGGTAAGAAAAGCCTGGACTCTTCAGTGTATAGATGATGAAGGCTGAGAAGGATACTATGGAGATGGAGAATGGAGAGTCTCATGGTACTGTGAATCTCACGTAACTAGTAAGGGATTTGTTTTGAAACAGTTACAAAAACCATTCCTTTAAAAGAAGGTAATGGCTTCAGAAGCTTGCTGCCCCTGGGAGGCTGTGGGGTTGGACAGTATAAGGAAGTCCAAAAGTGGCTTGGCAAGCCCATAGACAAGAGGTCTTTGAATAGACAGTGAAAAGATGGAGCATTGATGCTTCCTCTAAGGGAGCTAATGCAGGAGGTTGGGTTGCAGGGGAGTAGGTGGGAAATGGACTGCCAGGCTTCCGTGCTTCCTCTACCTTGGTGTGGTAGAGCACTTTGCTTCTTACGTTCTCCCAGCGGTATTACATATGTGTTTCTCTTTTTGAATCATTGACATGTCCTCTGAGGCTAATGGCGGGTTCATAAGAAGTGGAAAGATGTCAGGAAAGATATTTTATCTCTCTCCTTATAAGATAACTTGGTTTTTCATGTAAATACTGTGATCAGTTGACATCTGAGGTGATTTAGCTTCACTTTACTGCTATAAAATGATTTCTGAGTTCAAATATAGAGACAGACTTATTTTTCTCCTAGCCAGGCTAGTTTCCAAGGAGATCTAACCATGTAGACTGTCTGCAAAGGTGGTAATTAGCCAGCAATGAACAAGATGGACACAAAGCACTTCTTGGCAAAAATCAGAATTTCTAAGCAGTAACAGCTAGTGTGCAGAAGCAATCTGATCCATTTTTTTTCAGACTGAACAGGCATCCTCATTTGCCTTCACAGTATGGCTTTGTAAACATCTGGCTTTCAGACTGGTGGTTGAACAGAAAAATTAAAACTGTCCTCAGATTGATTTGGATGGGATTTTTTTCAGAATATCTGACAACTAAAAATAAGATCCAACAAAATATTCTGCCTGACTAGAAATAATAATAGGTTGTTATTAACTTCATGTTCAGAAAAATTTGATAGAGTCGTAAAGCAGGGAGACGCAAAGACAGGAGCCATTCATAAAATATATTTCTCTTTTTGTGCTATACAGACTTGGCTGTTACATGGGGTGAGAAGTTTTGGATTTGCTTTTGAGTAAGGCAAAGATGGAATTTTAACTTGGGCTGTCCTTTATGCCTGATGCTTACCATTGGCGCTGGTAGTGAGGAAGGGGGAAGGACAGCTGAGAAGGATCTTAACTCTTACTGACTCTCTTGGGAATGACACCTGCATTTCTTAATTAATCTAACACACATATATAATACTATTTATGTATATAATAGCTATATTTTCCTCAGTAGGAAAAAAAATATTATTTAGTTGAAAAATATTTCCCTAGTTTGACCCAAATGTACAGATTTTAATCTAGAATACTTAAAACATTATTTGTTCAGTAAACAAGTTATTTGCCATTAAATTGTCTCATAGTCTATGTCTCTATGTAACTTTCAGGCACATCTAGGATGATACTAAGAGAGAAGCTTTAGAAGAGAAGTCCTTTGCAGTGTCAACTGTGTCAGTGTAGATGAGAGTTACCCAGACACAATCTGTGGGTAGAAGAGTGGAAAATCTGCCAGTTTACTCAGGTCTTCTCACTATGGGAAGTTTGATCATTAATAGTATGATTTTTACAAGGGCTGGATTAAGATTTTGAGTTTATCTCAGACTTTAACACCTCCCATATATCCCAAAATGGACCTTATTTGTTTTAACAAATGTCTATTTATTTCCATCTACACAGAATATGTGGGAGTCATGTGTGAAGTGAATAATGAGGACTTGAGATACGTGGAATTCAAAACAATGAATATGCGTTTAGGGAGAGTGGGGGAGATGCACAGGAACCTCTTATCTGTATACAAACACTATTTTTTTTCATCAGATACTGAGCTCTGAAATGGTGACTAAACCCTTTATTTTAGGGCTGTTACTCCTCCCCCAGATTGTGCAACTGGTGTTTCATTCTGGAAGGGTGGTACCTGAAGCTGCATCAGAGACATTTTTATTTGATGCTTCCTCAGAGAGGCAACAGGGAGCAGTAGCAGAGCAAGCATTCTCTTCTTCCTGATGTGTTTGGCTGTTGGAGATAGCCCTGGACCTACTGTTTTCCTCTGAAGCCCAAGACAGTAGTGAGTTTGTAAACCAGCATTCCTGGAGGAACCTGAAATGGTCAGCAGCACTAAAGCAAAGTGGAAAAGCACTGCTTTCTCTGGTCATGGACTGTCTCTCTCTCATCGGAAGGTGTCAGAGGTGGCGAGTAGGATTTACCTGCTTCCATACACAACACCAGGAAAGCAGCCTGGATAAGGGTATTATAGTAATGTAATGAAACATTTGCTCTTTTGACAACTCTGCTAATGTTGTATCAGTGTAAGTACTTTCTGTGGACTGTGATGTAATAGGACATATCAGTCTCCTCACATTTCTCATTTTTGTGTATGTACAGAGACCCTGAAGAGAGCTTTCTCTGAGGGTTCCAGACAAGCTTCTTTGAGATTTGGTAAACAGAGAACTGGGAACTAAGAGACTTTGTTGCTATGTGATCATCTAAGCTTTCCAGGGACTCAGTCATAACCTCTAAAGTAGAAAGAATGTGACTTATTGACCTTCTGAAAGAGCAAGAAAATGTATACTGACCCACACCAGGTGTTACTTGTGCAGATACCACAGAAGCTGCATCTCCATTTCCGAGTTAATGTTCAGTTTGAGCTCTGCTCTATACAAGTGACTGATTCCCTGAACTGCCACAGAACTACCTCCAGTGCATAACATGACAGGCACTATACCTTCACAATGTTAATGTATTTATTATCATTGCCTTCTTATGGAGAGCAAACTCTGTTAGGAACATCTGGCAACCCATTAATAACGTCTGGCAGTAATAAATGTCTATTAGTTACAACTGATTTCAGCGTTCTGTGGCTGACCTGAGTGTAGGCGAATCAGAACTTAATGCTACTTACATGTAAAGTAAGTTCTTATTACAGTTCCTATTCCTATTAAGTATAAGCTCATATTGGAAGGATGCTGTAGTTAAATGGGTAACCTCTTGCTTTTCATCCTTGATCAGTTTTAACAAACTGCCTGACTCACTTGCTTTCACCTTCCCTCACTTACAATTACCTTGAATATTTGTTTTTATATTTAGGATTAGTATGCCTTGTCTCTGGTAAAACCTCCCCGTCAAATCAATAAGAAACAGTGCTTCCTCACTCACTCTGCTCATCGTCTCAGTACTATTTAAGCGTGCTGATGTTATTAGGTCCAGACAAAATTAATAATGAGATAAAAAAAGCAGCTGGGTGCACTGATAGTTATGTTTGTAGGAGGCAACAATGTATTATCTTATCTCCACATAGACTGGGGAAAGGCAGTTCTTGGTGCTGTTCACAAAACGCTCCCTCTATTTGGCAGGCAGAATGCATTTAATATTCTGCAGTGTTATCCTAGGAACATTAATGAAAAGAATTGTGGTCTGGATTCTCCTCGAAGAAAAGTCATAGCTTAGTCAGGAATTGCAGGGTGAAATTTTGGGGACCATACTGTGCTGTGCATCAGATTTTGTGATTTTAAGTGACCTTTTTGACCTTTTGATTAGAAAGATTCCCAGCATTTATTCTCCTCCACCTCTTCATAAAGCTGTCACTGTTTTCAGTCCTTCTGTTCTGTTCCCTTCCTACTTAAAATAAAATTAAACTGTTTGCCTCTGGTCAAGTGACTTTGAGGTAGAGAACAAGACTGTATCCATAGGAGGGAACACCTACACTATTTTCCTACGTAAAACCAGGACCAGTGGATAAAGTAGGAAAATGGTAATTATGCAGCATGGGATCTCTGAGCTGCCCAGATGCTTAAGACTGGACCCAGTGTTGGCCTCGAATCCTGGTTTACTTGATTAAATATTCAGACTCTTGTCAGATCCAAAAGCACATGATGAACCTCATCTGGACACTTTGTACTCCTGGTACCTATACACTTTTTTCCAAGTGGCTATTGCTGAAGTGGGCCTGGTGCTTTCACAAGGGGCTACAGAGAACATATACTCATATACTGCTGTAATGTGGTGGAGTTTAGCACTGACAACCGGGAGCCAGCAAATGTTAGAAAGAGGTAGCCAGCTTTGAGCTCTAACACTACTGGTTTGGGCGATTACTTTTTTTCCCCTCCCTTTTACAAGATGCAGCTGCAGAGGAGAGAGTACGTAAAATCTCTCTCTGTAATGCAGTAAACTCTGGAACAGATGAATTTTACAACTGAGGCTCTGCCAAGCTCCCTGTTGTTGGGGTATCTGGGCATAGGCAAATTTGTTGTGAAATAGTGAGAACAACTTTCCTGTATCTAGTCAGCTCACTTATAAATGAGGGCGAGAAGGAAAGGGACCTGAGACATATTTCATGGGGTCCTCTAGGACAGTTGACACTTGACTCCTCTCTGCCTTTTGGCTTTAATATGAAAAGATAATGTGGATACCTGCTTGGATTTACACTTGCTGGTATAATTTGTGGGATTACTGCAAATCTGCTTGGTATTGTTGTGAAGGTCTTGCTGATTCCTGACATTCACATACTTCAGCCTTCCTGGAGCTGGTGGGCTCTGAAGGAAGGGTCTGATGGGAGTTCAGAGGTGGGTTTAACCTTCCCTGTCTTTGATAGCATTAGCCTAATAGGAAACTGAGTGTCAAAAAACTCCTGTACTGGGCTGGGGCTTGGCTACAAATGTTCCCATGCCTGAATATGAATGGCTGTACTCCCAGACATTTGTAGCATGTGTCACCCACAGAGCCCCTTCATTACTGTTATACAGACTCAGAAGCATCTGTGTCTCTATTTTCTGCTCATTGTCTCTCATCAAAGATTGTGAAAAAACTTTCAATTACTTTCATGGTGCAAAACCAATGGGAAATGCAAATGAGGAAGGATAGCCTTCTGTTGATGTAAATATTCTAATATTCTATGAAGAATAAAAATTTACAACATCTTACTCCTACTATGGAGACAAGTAAAGATCCTGTTACTGAATACCCTAAGATTATTGCTGTGTCCTGATTCTCCAAGGACGCCGTTTCTTATTGCAACAGTGCTCCATCAGGAACTGATTTGAGTAGTGTTTGTTTCTGTGTGAAAGGTTTTGCAGAATTTGACTGCTGGAGTGCATCTTCCACCTTGGGATTTGTAGACTTCTGAACAATCAAAAAAAAATTCATTAGTTTTAATGGACATGCTGATATTTAGCTTTAATGGGTTCACTTTGACGAAGACAACTGGACCTCCTGCTAGTTGCAAGATTTAAAGAAACTTCTATGGAAAGGAATATTAGAAGCTTTGGAAGCATTTAATTTTTTTCCTGACCCTTGCAAGCATCAGTAAGAAAGATGTGTGATGATCACTCAGTTGACAAGGGATATTATTAGCCTTTGCTTACACTGTATAGTTTCTGCTCTGTATGAAGCAGCAGATATATAACTCTTTGGAATGGAAAAGTGAGATGCTCTGAAAATGGAGAGAATCTGCTGTTGTAAATGAAGGATTTCAAAGAGGGGAAAAATGTAAGTAGAGTTTAATAGATGTGGAGATGATAATATGCTAGTTGCAATGGAATAAAGCAGCGAAGAACACAGGTTGTGTGTCAGGATTTGGGTTTTTTTTAATTATTTCTTTTCACTATGCTTTTAATCTTCAATAACTTTTCTGTCTAAAATAAAAGAGGGATAGAATTGATTCCAAGTTGCACTGCAGTGTCTCTGAATGTTAAGAGCCAATCTGGATGTTCTGTTTTATTTTTCACTTGCTACTTTTCTTGTATTTATATAGCTGATTTTTAGACATTTGTAGTACAGATTTTGATTATAAAAATGGTGGAAATCAATATAATCTTCATACCTTGTGTGTTCTCATGGTCTTGTTTGAATTTTGCACTATTCTCACATGTTTTCAAAGGTGTTGTCCAGGTGCCAGTCTGGCTAGTGTAATTTATCAGTACAAGCAACCTAAACAATTCAAGTTCTCAGATGTTAAAGTCTCCTCACCAAATATGCTAAATAAACCAGCAACTATTGAGCTTTGTACTTGTGGAGAGAAAATCTCTGGGTTGTAGACAGTGTTAATCACAGAGGAAAAATGAGTAACAGCCAATAAGAAGTCAGGGAAACGACAGCAGAAAAGTTGGTCTGCCTTTTCAAGCACAGTTTACTGCCCCGGCTTAGTCTAAACAATGTCTTTCAGCATGCAGTGCTTAGCCTTAAAGTAGTTAAGACTATCAATATTACCTCTACTTCTTTTTGCGGAATCTGTCAGCGTATTTCAGATGAGGCAACTGGCAGTTTTATGTTGAGCACTAGGCTAGTGTGAACACATGCTATAAATCCAGTCACCTCCTACCAGTTGTACTCTTCTAAGTCATTCTTTTTCAGAAAATAAATAAATAAATAAATAATCCTTTCCCTCACAGGATCTTGCTCATCTTTTATTTTTTTCACCTTAAATCATATTTTTTTAGACTGACTCCTCCCCTCAAAAGCTTCAATAGTAAGAATGCCCTTTGGACTAAAGTTAAACAGAATATTGCACTCAAGTGGATGTGCAACAGTCCATTTCATACTCGGGGGGATACCAGGGGAGAAGAAAAGGTCTGAATACTAAACTACTAGAAATCAAAAAGCTGAAATTCTCACTGAAGAAATGGAAAGCTGAAACACATGGATGTTTGGTTTTGTTGAGATTGCATTCTGTAGTAAACAGTGCATTGAAATGGAGATCTTGTGATATATTTTGCAGTTGTGAAGCCTACTGTACAGAAAGAGGGGATTTAGGAAAACTCTATTATCTTCAAAGAAGCCGCCATGCTTATGCCGTGCAGACAGTAAGAGTTTAACTACTTTATCTGTGGACAGAGGGCATATTCAAAATTGCACTTGGCTGTGTAGCTGCTATTGGGACATTGCCTGGCAAGAGTGGCATGTGTCAAGAGCAGCATTTTAGGAGGCAAGATAGCAAGTCTTGTGATCTGAAAATTTCACCCTAAGCTGAAGGTTCACTCAAGAGTTAATGATGTGTCCTTTACATTGCTGATGTTTCTTCCCTCTCAGATAGCATTTTACATTTTTTGAGCTTTGTCTTAGGTGATTCTAAAGAAATCAAGACTGTCCTATTGGGAAATTAAAACTGTCCTGTTGTGAAATCAAGGAGTTAAATGTTTTCATGTTGCTATAGTTTTATTAACTGTGACTATTTGCTCTTCAATTTCATATTACTACTTTTTCCAGATTTTTTCTTCAAGTTTTGTTTTTCAAGCACATCCAGTGCTCTTTGTCTGTTAACAACTTCCAACACTACCAGACCTAGTTCATTGTGCATGTCTGTAAACACATCCACTGCAGAAGAGAGAATGTGAGCTGCAATTTTCATGGCAATGGTAACATTATCCTTGGGAATAAATGTGTGTTTCTCTTGTTAAACCAAAACATCATCTGATCACTTTGTATGCATTTCTTTTATTGCTTGATTTGGAGGGAAGTACTTGGGAGAAGGAGGCAGCCCAATTACATTTTTTCTTGTCTGAGGAAAATGCAGAGCTTCCTCCACCTAGAAAATTGAAGTTTGGTGTGAATTTAATTATCACGCTCTGTTCCCAGGAGCATTCTATCTGCAGCACAGCAGGACAGGCCCTTTTCTTGCTAGGCTTTCTCTCTTTTCTTTTCTTTTCTTTTCTTTTCTTTTCTTTTCTTTTCTTTTCTTTTCTTTTCTTTTCTTTTCTTT
>JAAGNO010027603.1:164624-183955 GCA_033439905.1 Ceryle rudis
TTCCTTTTAAAACAAAAAAAAAAAAAAAAAAAAAAAAAAAAAAAAAAAAAAAAAAAAAAGACATGCAATAGGAAAATTGGCTCCTTTTAGGTACTATCTGGCATGCACCTTTGTTTGTTTGCCTTTCAGATTTATTAGCACCAGCTTTAAATATTGCCTGGATTAGAACAAATATACATAGATTAATTTTTTTCCTGTTTGATAAAGGAGGATAAAACAAGATTTCTCTAAAAAATTGGTATTTTGAGTGTCCCAAGGGCAATATGATAAGGAAATCACCTTGCATTCAAATAAGCTCACAAAACAATTCAGTTCATGGCATGAACAAGGTTTCTAGCAAAAACAAATGTGGTAGTCATTTGTAATTCTGCACCTGCCAGATGCTATCATGAAATATGCACTTTGTTTAATTAAGAAAGGATGTTGCACTGTTTGAAGAAATAGCTTGATTTTGTTGGAAGCTGGTCTGTGTTCTGGAAATGGACAAGAGCCTACTTTTTATCACAAATGACCAGATCCTTATGTACCTCACCTCAGCAGAAGATATAACATCTGTATGCCAGAAAAAAACTCTCTTGAAATCTTTCAGAGTTTGCTCAGATTTTTTAACTCTTGGTGATGTCAAGACTGAAAGGAAAATTAAAGTAAAATTCACAGGATGATAGCTTCCAGGTATTAGCCACTGCCATTATGATTCTTAAGAGCACAACAAACCAAAAGCCTCTTAAATGCACTTTCTTTAATTTCAGCAAGGACGGTTACAAAGAGCTTGTCTGCAGAGGCAAAAGTCAGTCATTACTAGGTACCTCTTTGAGGTGTAGACTGAAAGTTGCTTGCTTGGTATTTTGATCTGTAGTAAAAAGTGACTCTTTTTCACCAGCTGTTCTGAGTCTTCCTTGCTGAGGTGGTGACTCAGCCTCTTGTTGCTGCCTGATATCCTGATTTCCGTAATGTGCCTCCAATCACTCTCTTTGCCTTGGACCTGGGCTGCACCACACAGTTTCCATAATAGAAGTCACCCATCACAGATTACATGCATTTGTGCACACATTCGATGTAAGATAGCTACACTTAGCTTTTTTGCCACTGCATGCTACCTCCTTCTCCAGCTGCACAAGCCTGCAGGTAATAGACAGGTAGCAGCAAAATGCTTTCCAGGCAGGTGGCCATGTCCACAGCTGCAAATGCTCAATGCATTGGCTTTTAGCTACTTTACACAAGTGGGCTCTTAGAGACAAGGTGTGTGTTCTGTGGCCTGCAGGGCCAGGACAGCACGTGGTGGGTGAGAGAGAGGGAGCACTTCTCTGCCCCATCAGGATTGCATTATATGGGGCTAGCATGATGTACCGCACAGTGTGGCTGTGAGGAGTGAAATCCCCTCCCAAAAGCCAGTGCCTGAATTTTCTTGCCACTGTTTTTCTCCTTTGGCTAGTCTGACTTGACAAGTAGGCTTCCCATTGACATGGAGAACTGCTTGCTGAATAACACAACTCCATCCTTTACTTGCTGGCTGCCTGTTTGCCTTCCCTCGCATCTTTTCCTACGAAAGATATATTCTTTTCTTTTGTGCCCAGATCTGCATACATACTCTTTGATTGCAAAAACTTCACCACATTCAATAGTTTGATCAGTACCCAGATGTTTATTTGCATGTATATGTACATCCCAGCACTCCTCCCCCCACTTTTGTAAAAACATATAAATATTTGAAACAGAAACCCATGAATGTAATTTCCCCACTTTTGTTATTTTTAAGAAGTACTTCAAATATTGCAGTGTGGGGGAAAAAACAAAACCCAGCAGAACCCACACTAAGATGTAGCCTTATTATTTGTTCATTAATAGAAAAGGACTGTACTATTTCTAGCTTTAAAAGGAATTTAGTGTTATGTTCCTTCAAGCATATGGAGGGTTTGTTTGATACCGACTTGATTAGGATTCTCTTGGGATCTATTCCACATCCTGCTCATTTGTTTCCTTTGACAGATATTGTACATGATCCCCCTCCCTCCCCCCCTGGAAATGGCTCATTGCCCTCTGTCTGAACTACTTTACAAGGACAGTTGTAGTGAGCATGTGGTAAAGACGAGGAAGCCTGCGATGCATGCCAAGCAGTGGATGGTTCCTATAGGGGAAAATGCAGTCTGCAGAGACCCTGCCTCCAAGTCTGACATCAGAGGCAGCTTTTTCCCTTATCTCCCAGCACTTACAAATATGCTATTAGGCATATCTTTTGCGTGAAGTGCTGGGTTTGAAAGCTGAGACAGGTGCAAGGAAGGATGAGATGCATGGGCAATTTAGGAGCTATGGTACACGTGGTGTGAAAAGAAACAGTTCAGCAAAAGAGCTGGCTTTCTATTCTGGGGTTTTGTTGTGTTTTTTGTGTCTCCTTCATTCTGAGATAGTTCTCAGATTTCTTCTTTGTTCATAATATTGGCAGATTTCTTCTGGGCTTGCACAGAAATTGGAATCAAACACAGGAAGAAATTATGTGACTGGCAAGTCTGGGAGTCATAAAAGAAACCTAAAGAAGAAAGGAGTGACTTATTTGTAACAGGGTGGGAAATTTTTCCTGGAGTTAACTCACCATGGGAAGTAAGGTGACTCCACATTGTCTGTGGAAGGTACTTAAGTCTTTTAATAGCTCAACTCATGTAATTGGGGTTGAAAACAGACAAACATGCTTTTGGACAGAGGGTTCATTTTCAGTTTGGAAATGGAGTGTAGGAGGAATGCATTAGGAAAGAAATAACCCCTCTATGGGGGTAACTGGATGAAATATTCTTGCAAGTGTTATACAGAGCTTTTGCTCTCTTCTGGCTTTAAAAGCAGTAAAGTAGGAAGAAAAATCCACCTTCCAGCACAGAAGAGTCTATATTCCTTGCTGATGTGAAGGTATGGGCTTATTGAGAAAGGTAAGCACAGCAGAGCTGTGGCATTATCTGTGTAGAAAGTGCTTTCAAGCTGGTCTTGTTGCACGAGAAAATCCCCTTCTCATTCCCCTTGACTTTACTGGGGCTGACATCAGCCCCTACCACTGCCTGAATGATGAAGATCTGTAAAATTACGCAGCTCTTTCCCTTTTCTATAGCCAGTTTTGGTTTGATTTGATTTTTTTTCAGGATTGTTGGGGAATTTCCTTTAGTGGAAGGAAGTGGGTGTCTCTGAAATGGTTTTATTTTACTTATGTGGTGTGAGTCACATTAAACCTTCTAACTCTGTTCCTTTCTTTTCTGTCCTTTTTACCAGTGCCTAGTCATCTATTTAAAGTGCCATAGTGCAAGTAAGACCCTGCATGGGTCTGTAAGATACTAGAAAGTAGTGTGTGAAAATGGTCTGTTGGTGAAAGAAGACATGGTTGGGGTGGCTTCTGCAGGCTCTTCATGTATTACAGCTCTTGCTTTCAGCAAAAGAGCTACAGTTGTTCAAACCTTAGTTTAGGCTTATTCCTTCACCATACACTTGCTTAAGGAGGAGATGTCTATGCTTTAGTGTGGTTTTACCATGAGATTTTTCTCATATGAATTGCTGACAGTCTGATGACACATGGCACCCTCCTGAGGTTTCATGTGACATACTTGGTATGAGGATAATGCTTTCTGGCTGAAGGACTAGGATGTGCACAGCAGAGTCATGGTCAAATGCATTGTGACTGTGTTTGGAACATGATTTCAGACTATCCATGCCTACAGTGCAGAAATACATGTCAGCACAAGTATGTCTTTGCCTTTTCACTTTCCTTGATTATTCTTGCTTGGATCTTGCCTAAGTATAGATAACACAATATGTCTAATCAGGCTGGATCAATGGACTGAGGCCAACTGTATGAGGTTCAAGAAGACCAAGTGCTGGGTCCGGCCCTTGGGCCACAACAACCCCTTGCAGTGCTACAGGCTTGAGGAAGAGTGGCTGGAAAGAAGCCCAGTGGAAAAGAACATGGGGGTGTTGTTTGACACCCAGATGAACATGAGCCAGCAGTGTGCCCAGGTGACCAAAAAGGCCAACAGCATCCTGGCTTGTTTCAGAAGTAGTGTCGCCAGCAGGCCTAGGGAAGTGTTCGTTACCCTGTATTTGGTACTGGTGAGGCTGCACCTCAAATACTGGATTCAGTTTTGGGCCCCTCACTACAAGAAGGGCATTGAGGTGCTGGACTGTGTCCACAAAAGGGCAACAAAGTTGGTGAATGGTCTAGAGATCAAGTTCTATGAGGAGCGGCTGAGGGTACTGGAGTTGTTTAGCCTGAAGAAAAGGAGGCTCAGGAGAGACCTTATTGTTGTCCACAACTACCTAAGAGGAGGTTGTAGCAAGGTGGGGATCCGTCCATTCTCCCAAGTAAGAAGCAACAGGACAAGAGGAAATAGCTTCAAGATACCAGGGGAGGTTTAGATTGGATACTAAGAAAAAAATGTCTTCACCATAAGTATTGTCAAGCATTGGTACAGTCTGCCCAGGGATGTGGCGGAGTCACCACCCAGAAGGTATTGAGAAGATGTGTAGATGTGGCACTTAGGGACATGGTTTAGTGGTGGAGTTGGCAGTGCTGGGTTTATGGTTGGACCCAATGACCTTAAGGGTCTAAATGATTCTATGATTCTATGATTAGAGCTCAGTGTTGACAGGTTGTTTGTATGGTCAAAGGAGAGAGTTTGGCACCATCTGGGGATGATTTGGTCTATATGTCTGGATAATCTCTCAAAGTGCTGTCTCCTTTCCTTTGTCTACAAAAGATGGCCATGCTCTTCTAACACAGTCCCGTCTGGTAGGCACCGAAAGCTATGTATCATGAAAATAGGTCTAAGAGCTCTGGTTTTAAATCTACACTGCATAAATAGAGTGATCTGCCTTCCTCCCACTCTATCTTGCCTTGTGGAATTCAGCAGGGGTTGACATGGATGCAGGGGCCAACATGAACAGAATAAGTTGCAGGGTCACCACCCAAATTATTCTTGACATAGGGATCAAAGAGATATTAAGAGGAAGGAGGCAAGAGGATGCAAAAAATATGTGGTTTTAGTGTAATGTAATCAATTATTTTAGAATATAATTGAACCATTAATTGGACCTGGGTGTTAACTGAGAGAGGGATATTCTTTGATAATATAAAGTAATTATCTACTGCCATTTCTCTCTTTGTTGCCATGCTTTCAAGCCTATCGCAATTATCTCTTATTCCGCATAGCCTATTACTAAGGTCAGCCTCTGCAACACAGCACAAATTTCTGTCATTTTTCTTTTGTCTTACAGTGGCTCTGTAGCAAAGCCCATGAGGAAGTCAGTAATTCTGTCTGCTGAGCTGTGGGTAAATGGTCTGCAAGCAAGAGAGTATAAAGCCACAATGAATAACAAGAATAAAACAAAATACTGAATATCTTCCAGTCAAGTGAGCACTATGCCTAATTGTCCACTGAATGAGACAGGACCTATGGAAACAAGAGACAGTGGTGTTGTTTAATTAAATATTCTTCCACAATGTATGTGCTCAAGCAGGAGGGAGGGCAAAGTTTTCCTGGAACTTCCTGATAAGCACATTTCTTGATTTGTTGTCTTTTCTCCCTGCCACATCCAGTGAAATGTTTTGACTGAAGTTGACCCTTAGCATGGAATATTTCAGCCCAAGCAGTTATTCAGATGGGAGTTAAAATAAGCTGAAAATATTGCTCTAATGGGAATTATAAGGCAGCTTTAACAATAGGTGATACAGCTGGGTACTTCAATTTGGTTAATTTGGCCACATTTAAATCCTCCATAAGTTGAATGGATGTCCGTAACAGCTTGTGTTTGCCTGGATGCTAAAATAGGCCTTAAGATGAGGAGCCCCAATATTTGCTTGCCCTGAGATGATCAGCAATGTCACATTTTGTTCCTCTTTAGCCTGAAGAAATGTGTAATAGCAGAGGGCAAAATGTCAGGTAATAAACAGAACTCCTGAACATTTTAGACAATATATTATCTGTGAGATAGAAATTAGGAAATGCTAGTGCAAACATGTTATCTGTCACAGCATCCTGAGCTGCCTGCCAACCTGCTGGCCTGGAGTAGCCTCTGAGCAGAAAGAAAACAGCAAATAAGAGGCTACTGCAGATTAACAGCAGAGCTGCTGGAAACTGAAAGTGGAGAATCCTGAAGCATGCTGTCAGAGGAGAGATGCAGTCTGGGCTCAGCCCTCCTGCTTCTCTGGAATTTCACCTAATTTAAATGCTACCATTAATTAAAGCCCCAATGCTAATAACTAGCATCCCTTCTAGTATCTTCATAGTTTTTAAAACTCAACTATTTCAAAGTATAAACAAATCACTAGGTTAGAGTGGAAAATCCAAGAACTGTGCCTATACTGTGCTCTGAGATTAACTGATCCCAAACTTTCTTTCATGATCCATGGAGGTGACTTTGACTTTCGGTACCTGAGTGTGGGTTCTTATACGCAGACCTTCTGGAAATGCAGTGAGCTCCCCTTCAGTGAGGAAAGGTCCTGTTGGTACAACTGACTTTCTTATCAACATTTGTGGGAGAGTTTTATTATTCAGTTTACTCAGAGCAGGATTAGTGTTCTAAACCCTGTTCTTCTAAACCATAATGAATTAAATCTAGACAATGCATGAAAGCCAGAATTCAAATCTTCAAAGATATAACCCACAAAGAGTATTTGAAAGAGTAGTCACACTTCATTTATCTTCAATATACCTACCAAAACCAAAGCTAGCAGATTAATAGGTAAGTTCATAATTAGTTTTGCATTTCATTCTATTTACTTATTAACTGCTTTTGTCTGATAAGAATTATTTTAAGAAAGAAAATATTTTTTTTGATGTGCAAGGTGTGATTGATTGTAAATACAGCTAATACTCAGGAAATGCAGGAAGCAGGATAAAGTGAAGGACTCCATGTGATGGGAGATTTAGTTAGAATAGAAGTTGCCATAAGATGTGAACTTTCTTTTCTCCTGCAGGAATGGGAGATGAAGATAATAAAGCTGTTGTTACACATACTGAATTAATTTATTATTTTTAATTAGAATGAATGTGTAGATGCTAGAAAATTCCTAATGGTGCTGCTTACTGCTCCTTGTCATTTTCCTATCAAAATTAACTCTGGGGTGCATAGAGTGTGGCCAGCAGGTCGAGGGAAGTTCTCCTCCCCCTCTTCTCTTCACTACTGAGACCACACCTAGAGTATTGTGTCCAGTTCTGGGCTCCCCACTTCAAGAGGGACAGGGAAATACTAGAGAGAGTCCAATGGAGGCCTACGAGGAGGGTTAAAGGGCTGGAACATATCTCTTAGGAGGAAAGGCTGAGAGACCTGGGGCTGTTTAGTCTGGAGAAGAGAAGACTTAGAGGGGATCTTATTAATGTTTATAAATATCTGAAGGGTGGGTGTCAAGTAGAAGGGGCCAGTCTCTTTTCAGTTGTGCCCTCTGATAGGACAAGGGGCAATGGTCACAAACACAGGAAGTTTCACCTCAAAATGAGGAAAAACTTTATTGTGAGGGTGACAGTGCTGGAACAGGCTGCCCAGAGAAGTTGTAGAGTCTCCTTCTCTGGAGACTTTCAAAACCCACTCGGATCTGTTCCTGTGTGGCCTGCCTGAGGTGATCCTGCTCTGGCAGGGGGGTTGGACTTGATGATCTCCAGAAGTGCCTTTCAACCCCTACCATTCTATGATTCTAAGATTGTGCTTTGTATGAGAGAATCACTGCAGATTTATTTGCCTTGCTGAATTCCTTTGCTTCTTTGGGCTTCCCTGAGGTCCTTTTTTTTCTGACAATTTGAGATGTTAAACAGTATTTAATTTGCAATAATGCCCAAGGCTTCATTAGTGTCTCGTGGTTCTCCCAATGATTGCCCTTTTATAATGAAGCATCTCAAATGATATCACCTCTTCAAATTGTGCGAGGGATCTAGGCTGCTGTTGTGCTTCCAGGCTTCCCACAGTGCTGTCAGGCAAGGAGCGTGGTCTCACGACTGCAAGCTGGTGAGATCTTTGTGTTGTCCTTGTTTGGTTTTGGGGTTGCCAACAGGCCAAATGAAACGTAGGTGGCAGAAAATGAAAGTGTGCTAATCTAAACTGCCAAGATACAGAGCAATTTGTTTTTCTTAGAAAACATGACTCTTCCCTATTTAACAAAGAAAAAAGGGAGAAATGAGGCTGCATCCTCTTTTATCAAGGAAGCTGCAACTCAGAGCATCATATGACTTTTTGCTACCAGGTTGTTTTAGGACAGTTAATACCAAATATGGAGGGGGTGTTGCTTTTGCTCTCCCTTTTCAGATCACCCTACTCAAATGGAGTACAGCACAAGTATCACTCAGTGAGCACAGAACAAAGACTATCACAGAGCATCCTGCAGGGACTCTTCCCTCCTGAAGCTACCTTGTAATAAATTATGAGAAGGTGCAAGGCAAGACCTTTCCCTCCTGCTTAGCAGCTGCATGTTGATGGAAATTGCTGATAGTGCAAGAGGAAATGAAGATCAGTTGAGTACTAATTTGCTTGCCTGTGGGTCTTTCTAGTACCTGGGTGGACGAATGTCCAAAGAATTGTGAAAGATGAAGGATGAAAGACTGGAAGACCTTCAGAAGAAGGTGGTGTGCAGAAGATTCAGACTGAAAAATGGGCTGTTGTTAAGGAAAAGGATTTTTTTTTATACACTCCCCTTTTGATAAAACAGTATTTGGAAGTTTTTTAGATGTGTGAATGTTCCCGGTCAAGCATCCTATATAAATGTGATTTTTTTATTTTTTGAAGTACATTCATGGTTATAGCAGATAATATCTTGCCGTTACAAGTTAACACAGGATATGAGCACCATTCCAAGTGAGAGAATGAATCTTGCATGCTTTCAGGAGTGTTTTAAATGTTTTTGCTGAAATGTCCTAACTGGGCTTTGTAGGGACTCAGTTGCATGGAAAGGAATATGCTCAGCAAGACTGTGCTGAGGAAGAGAGGAAACATTGTTGTGGATTTTACACCTGTTGTATGTCAAGTATGATCTGATTTCCTTAGAAAACTTCCTAATCCCTCTTCTGCCATAATGTGCCTGACAGAAATGGTTTTCTGCTCACTTCATGATTCTACCGCCAATGAGCAGCAGTTATTGAAAGCTCGTATTTCTTTAATAAGTTTTTTTTTTAATGTTATTTTCACAGTTCATCATCATCTTGATGGATTATATAGGAATTTGGATATTAGTTGTGCTTGTTTTTGAGGTTAGAAATATTATTGCAAGAGTTTTGTTCTCAGTTAGTTTGAGAAGTCTCTGTCAATGTGACTTACCATTTTCTCATCTGCAGTAACAACTGTTGAAATTTAATTTTGCTTAACAACCAAAAGAACCACTTTTGTTAACTATAACAATGATGACAAAGCTTATGTGTGCAATGAAAACCCCTGCTGGTAGCACAAGCAACAGGCTTTGGTGTACCATGGTTTCCTGAGAAGTTGTTTATTGTTTACATGTATATCTATGACTCATTTGACTTACTTCCTTTGACAGTCAAGTGAAAGGAGCTGAAGTTATGATGTGCAGGTAGCTTGGCCTGCTCTGGATATGCTTTATGGATCAACTCCTTGTATTATCATGAGAGACAGAAGGGAAAAATCTGTGAGGCTTAGGAGACTTTAGCTCCACACTGGGAAAAAGTCATCTCTGCTCTTATGAAGACTTTCACAGCCATTGCAGAGCACTGTCAGAAATGTGCACTGTTGCACCTAGTGCACCCATGCAGTCTATCAATCAGTCAAGTCTCTGGAGCTGCTAGATCACATTGCAGAAGCCATTTTCATGCTGCTCAGATGTACAAGTTCATGACTGATATTCCATGCCACAAACAACAGCTTAGCTTTTGATCACTTGGAGGAAAATGAGGAGGGAGAAAGGAGGGTAGCAAGGAGAGAGGGTGAATAATTAAAGCCATTTGACTGATGCCTTCCTGTAGTTCTAAACTGCTAAGACTGATACAGCTCTTCAATTTCAAAAGCAACTGAACTAAGTTTCCTATTTGTGGAGCAGAGCTTGGAGCCAACAAGACAATGACATGCAAAAGCAAAATAATTTCCTCCAGGTAAGCACTTAGCACTCTCAGAGTTAAACATTTTATGTAGATCATGCTTTTAAATCATTTACAGCCTCAATTCACTAGTAATCCTGAAACAGAAGAAGCTGAAGGCCTTTCATTGCACTAAACATTTTAGATTCAGGACCCTTGGGGGAAAAGAAAGGCTTATTTCTGCAAGAAGCCAGAATCTGCTTAAGAAAGCTGTGCCTAGGTGGTGACAGGGCACATACCACTTTGGACTGATTTTACATTCACACTCGCAGTCTTAGGTCAGAATTTACTTCCCCTCCAGTAATGGGACTAGTGATGGCAAAGGAGGGAACAATACTTTGGGTTCCCCAAAGGGACCCTACAAGAAAGTTGGGGACAGGCTGTTTACAAGGACACATAGCAATAGGACAAGGAGTAACTGTAACAGGGTAGATTTAGATTGGACATTAGGAAGAAGTTCTTTACCTGTTCCAGTGGCGGAGCACTGGAACAGGTCACCCAGGGAGGTGGTGGAGGCCCCATCCCTGGAGACATTCAAGACCAGACTTGATGGGGCTTTGAGCAACCTGATCTAGTTGAGGATGTCCCTGCTCACTGCAGGGGGGGTTGGACTAGGTGACCTTTAGAGGTCCCTTACAACCCAAGGCATTCTATGATTCTATGATTCCCCGGACTTCAGACCCTGGGGTTTAACTCCTGGTCTATACTACTCCTTTCTACTCTTCAGTGATCCCATTACTTGGAACATAGAAATTGTACAATGGATGTGAATGGACATGTGACTAAATGAAGACAAAGATAAAAAAAGCCCTGGGAACAGATGTGAGTCTTCTTCCCTCTGCATCTCTTCCATGCTGTAACATATAATTCAAAATGTGGAAGCATCTACCCAAAAGACATGCTGTGAGGTAGTTCAACAGCAGTCCAGGGAGTGAAAATGTCCCTGTTCCCACAGCTCCCCCTTGGACAGCAAAGCAATAACTTAAATGGCCAAGAGATTCCTTCACTGACCTTGTAAGCCAAACTAATTTGTCTGGTGTCACTCAATGGACAATTCTGTTTATGTTTTCAGTTGGCCTGCAAAATTGATTATATCCTCGCTGCTTTAGCTCTTTGATTTCCTTGTGTTTCCTGAAGGACTTGTGAGACTCTGAGCAAGCTGCCATGGTTTGTTACTCATATGACTAGTGCAAAGAACAGGACAGACATCTCCAAGTGTAAGAATCCTCCTCTAGATCCTCTTAAACTTGAAGAATCCAGAAAAGGGTGCTTCTCTTTTGATAATAAATGTAGGAGATGGTCTTAACTTCTGTCTTCTATTGGTGATCAGTGAATGGAGCTAGACACCTCAAGGTAGCTCCAGGCTGAGAGCATGGCTGATGGCACAGGATTTCCTAGTGGAGAGGTTTAACTTTCCTTGAACAAGAACTATTAGTGCCCCAAAAGCTGATTAGCTCTGAAATCAGCACCTTTTTTTTTGCCCAGCCCTTTGTTTTGCCTCATTGAACAAACCTTCATTCAGACTTGGACACTAAAGGAAATACTTTGCTTCAATGAATGTTCTGCCTACTTACCCAGCTATCACATGGACTTCAGGCTAAGCTCATGTGCACAGAAACCAGACATTTAACATTTCAGTCATTAAATGTGCCTCTTGCATGGAAGGAACAGCTTTAGCATAAAGGGGCTGGGTGACAAAGATGGAGTAGGGGACTCTGTTCTGAAATCACAGTGTAACAGAAATATGATAGCTGCAAAATACACTTATTTTGTGTGTCAAAAGGGGAAGATAACTCAGGGAAACAATGTTGACCCTGAGTTCTGTGTCTTTTCCTTTCACCCTGAGAACTCTGCATCAAGCTGTGATGCAACCTGTGTTATTAAAATTGAATCCCTAGCTATATGAGTCAAGACAGCTATGTCCTGATTCACTGTATGTCACCCGAAGAATGTCACATTGCATTCTCCTCCCTGAAATAGTTAGAGTTATAAAGAAGTTCTGATGCATTTTCACATAAAAGAGGCCAATCCTAATGACTGATGAAGGATTCAGCCAGCAGGCTGCAAAACTCTTATAAGCTTTTTTAAAGGGCTCTTTAGAAAAAGACTACTAAGAAAATGACACATGTAAGTCGTCCTTGGCTCATGGTGTTGGAGTCTTAGCAAGTGGTGTATTTCGCTCTGTATTATTTAGGTAAGGTCTCACCACAGATCTTTCCTCATTAGTCTCTTCCTTTATGTGAAGGGGGATGTTGTATATTAATTGGAATAGAAACACTTCTTATCTCACTGTGAAACAAAATCCCATCATATAGTATGTGGTACATTGCATTTAAAAAACATTGTAAGAAACCAAAAGTCTTTTAACAGATGTTTTTAAAGACTATTCTCCTATTATATTCCATATTCAGTAACACTAGAAGATGACACGTTGTGAGGATCCCATGGGCTGAATGCACTACACTCAACAAGCTTTCTTTCTTTTTTTTTTTTTCACTCACTGTAGTGAGTTTCATTGCTACAGTTCTTTCTCCTACAAGTTTCCTAAAGAGTCCGGATTTCTCTCTTTCCCAAGCTTCTCTTTCACTCCTCTGATTGGTCCACTGCCAACCATATCAATGATAGAGGCCAGTGGTACTGGTTTTTACTGGAATAGAGCTAATTTTCTTCATAGCAGATTGTATGGTGTCGTGTATTTGATTTATAACCAAAACAGTGTTGATAATAACTCAGGGATGTTTTAGCTGTTGTTGAGCAGTGTTTCTCACACAGCCCTACCTGTGAGTAGGCTGGGGGTGCATGAGAATTTGGGAGGGGACACAGCTGGCATAACTGACCCCAAGAGACCAAAGGGATATCCCATACCATATGACATCATGTCCAGCAGTAAAAACTGGAGGAAGACCAATGGAAATGTCTAAACATCTTTATCAAGAACTAAAAGACTCAATGGTAGATTTCTAAGCAAAGAGGTCAAGCACGTGAGAGTCATTTGGTAGAACATATAATTGCTATTATTCCATCAAAACAAACTGTAATTTGGACACTTACTAAGGCTCCTGAATGGAAACCTCACATTTAAAGTTTTTGGAGGTAATTTGGTAAAGGAACCTAGTTGCCATTAACAATATATTAGATGTAACTACTTGATTTATTTCTTTTACTCTCTTCCCACATGCAGCTTCTTTTTTTTTTTTGTCATAATAAATGAGTGACTGGACAACTAAAGCATGCAGACATGCCTCTGAATTGGCTACCTAGGAAGGTGTAAACTCTAGGTTGTGGGCTTTTTTTGTCCAGAGTTTTCAAAATTTGTTGATTTTTAGAAGCTTCATTTTTACCTGTAAGGGTGACAGAGGCAAAAGCAAACCTATAGCTGCCCCCTGCAATGTATGAGGGTAGAAGCATACTCCCTTAACTCCTGTTTGGCTTCAGTGAATGAACTGCTTGAGACATTTTCTGAATCATTGCTGCTTCTTGCACTTTTATTACAGGTTTTCAAGAAGGAGGAATTTCTTTCAGATATTACAGGAAAAAAAAAAAAAAGACCGCTTTATTTTGGTAAATCCATGTTTTTCTTCACAGTCATATAAAGTGTGTTCATTTGTAAGAATTATGCATGCTGAGGTGAAGGTTATTGGCTTGGGTTTGTAATTTGAATATGGAAACCTACATTTTAAATGAATACATGTAGCCCTGGGCTCCATCAGCTTGGATGCCAATCTCCTCAGATTCTTTCTGTAGGCAGTGGAGGGAGATGATCTCCTGCAGAGCTCCCTAATTCAGGGTATCTAAAATGGGCACTTAAACTAACTTATGCCTTGGAAGAGAAGCTTTCTGACCCAGTACTGGAAGTTAGGTGGTGTCACTTGTTGTTCTGATATTTCATAAAATGCCCCCTGAACTATATCAGGTAAAGGGAAGCAGCTCACAAACTTCAAGAAAAGCATAAAATTAAATTGCTTAGTAAGAAAAATGGGTGGAATTTGCAACCAGGTGGTGTTTGATGATGCTACAGTAAAGTTTCCTGTTTGCCCATATTTTATTGAGACAGGAAAATGTGAAGAATTGATTCTTGTGAAGGGATGATGGGCCTAACGGACTACAGATTCAATTCTCATTTGCTAGCTCCTGTGTTGTGTTGCTGTACAAGGCATCTCATTTCATGAAGCAATTCCTTCCTGATGACCGATATGAAGTCTGAACTCCAGTGTTGCCACTGCAGTAGTTGGTAAGAGAGCATGAGAAGCTTTCAGACCAACATATAACCTACAAGACCATAAGGACTATAAATAGAAGGAAGAAGAAATATATGCACAAGCATGCTTTAGCTCTAAAATGCGTCTTAGTAAAAGTGCCTTCTTGATGACACAATCCAAATGACATTTAATGAAAGACAGTATATTTTGATATGGCAGGCTCAAAAAGGATTTCAGTGATAGTTATGAAAGCAAGACACAAAAACCCCCTGCAAATGACTGATCTGCATATGAGTATCATATGCCACTGAAATAGATTAAGATAATCTACTTCCCAAAAGGAGCAATTGTATTTTGGTTGGTGAACAAATGAAGAAAGAAACCTAATGATTATATGACACAGTTGTGGGTTTGTGGTTTTGGGTGGTTTTGTTGTGTTTTTGTTTGTTTGTGGGTTTTTTTGTTTGTTTGTTTGTTTTTGTTTTTGTTTTGGATGGTTGGTTTTTTGTTTGTTTGTTTGGGTTTTTGGGGGGATATTTGTTGTTCCTGTTGTTTTATTTTTTAAACAGCAGACAAAAGAGCTGGTAAGTGTCACAGAAATGACAAGCAAGAAAAAACCCTCCAAAATATGATGGTAGCATTTTGTTTCTAAGGACTTTTTCTGAGTGGTTGAATCATTCTTAGTGCTTCAGTAACAACCATCAGGTAAGACTCCGAGGGAACTGAGGTCACCTTAATATCTCTTGTTGGGGAAATTTGTGAGTGCCAGTCTTTTTCTGTATGTTCTTTTAGAGGGAGCAAGTTTCAGGCATTTGGCTTCTGTTTCTAGCTCTGTGCTAACCAGATGGAAAGACTTCATGCATATCTGTCCATGTATATCTATACTTGTATCTATTTGTTCATGTGCATATATGTATTACTTTCTCCTAGTAAAAACAGGTACAAGATGTTGTTAATTCAACAGCTTGGAATACTGAAATAAAATGGTGTATATTAATGTTACTACTAATGATAATCAAGAACATATGCTGTAAATTATGTACACTTTTGGTATATTTGGTACTGTATTTTAGAGTTCAGTTTTATTTGCATTAGCTGGCCACCAATTCCATTACTGGAGTTGTTCCGCCAAACAGCATAAAGTGCTTCAGTGCAAAGTTTGATTTGGAACAAAGTTTTGATTTTTGATTCTTGTCTATGCCTTAGTGCTAGTATGGTGCTTTAAGAGACCAATATCTCTGCCTGTATGAGCGGCACATTTACTCAGCTGCCAAGCACGCAATACCATCTAGAAGAAATAATCCTCTGCTTCCTTTCAGAGATATTTCTTGCTATGAGCTGGCAGAAATAGACAATTAAGGCCTCTTAAAATACTGTGGTGTTCTTCTAGCACTGCAGAGTAGGTGTGGTTAGATTTTTTGCGTGCGCATGCCCGAGGGAGAAAAAGAGAAATTCTGGATCTTCCCAGCATATCATCTGCTTGTCAGTGATTGCCGGCTGACATAGAGCTGTATTGTCTGCACCCTGAGACTTAGTGCTATTTCTGAGTTGCCTTCAAAAATGTTACTCTCTGCAAAGGAATTCACTGTGCACTAAAAATCCCTCCTTGTACCGAAGCAGTCTTTGGGAATTCAATGAAAGAATCACTTCAGGGCATTTCTGACTGAAGGCAGTAAGTACAGCTACTCTGTATTTGCTGCTCACTGATTAGTTAATGGCAGTTTGGCACATCCCTGAGGGCCTCGTCTAGCACAAATACAGAATTCTGCATCTCTGGCCTGAGGGGATCTGCCAGGCCTGTTAAGGTGCCTTGGACTCTTTCTCTCCATGTCAGGAAGCCATTTAACATATTTCATACTGGGGCACTGTGATTTGCCTTTACCCTTTTGCTTGGGATCTGCCTCTGTTGCAAATATGCATAGAAACCTACCCACTTGCAGTATATGAACTGAGCTTGCATGCAAACAAGGGAACAGTTGGTGTGCATGCACTAATCATGAAAAGTTAAATTAAGCTTCTGAACTGTGTGTTTACTGGTGTTTTTCATTTCCAGCTTAGAGGCCAAATGAACGCCAGGCTGCTTGCAATTCAGTGGATAAGTAATCACACATAGAATCAAAAAAACATGTACTACAGTCCTTGGTGAACCAGACTTTGTAAAAGAAAAGCAGGTTTGCTTTTCTACCTGAAAAACCCTATTTACCACCGGGTAATACATATGGAGAAGGTACCATTTGTGTAGACACAATGCAATTCTACCAGATCCCTATTCCTACTCCATCTGTCCAAATGAGATGAAACATAGCCCTCGATGAAGGTAAAACATAGCAGTGCCTGCCTTACTTCTGAGCTGATTAACAGGATTAGGCTCAAGTGATTAATACTGTATTGGTTTCCTGTGCAGAGTATGTGAGTCTCACAGACTTCCTCTCAGTCTACATAGCATATTTAGACTATTTGGGGAGCTAGCGATGAGCATTTGATGTGGCCTGAGGTATTTCTGTGAACAACCTTAGTTACATTTATATTGCAATGTGTCCCAGAAGACTTGTGCCCAAGGCAGAGAACCCAGGAAATCTGTTCCTTACATTTCCATAAGAATCCTTTGGGTTCTCTAGCAAGACTTATCAGCAGATATTTTTTTCTGGCACATGTCTACTGAAACTGGGGGCTTTTGATTTTTTTGCCCCCTTCAAACACAAACATTTCTGCTGCAGTGCACCACAGCTCAGCTCAGGATTTTTGAAAATATAAGCCTATGTTTGCTTCTCAGGGAACAACACAGTCTAACCCTGGACTCCTATGGAAGGGTAAAACTAATGTTTATGAGGAGCTCAAATGATATGGCAGTGACTTTAAATAACAACAGAAAAAAAAAAAATTGAATTCTCATTGCCAAACATTATTAGTAAATTGGCTATTTTCTTTTTTGACCTTAAACAGCTAAAGAAGTATTATTAAATCTAAGCAAATACAAGTGCTAAGTAATATGAAGAGCTTGACTCAGACTTAAAGCTGGAAATAATTCTATCCTTAATCCACTCTACAGTGCCCTGTGGTAACATTGGTAGTCATGTCAGAAGTCTAACAGACTGCTCACATCCTCCTTGGATAGCAGAACAAACTGTTCAGGGCCCATTTTCACTGCAACGTACATTGAGCTTCTCATTGCACTCCTAGCTGGCTTTTATAAGAGCATTTACAAATGTTATTATTATTACCTGATTATTGAAAGACATATCCTTGCTGTATAAATGATAAATGGAAATGCAAGTTCTGGTGGTTTATGGAATACACAAACTGATTACTTTACCTTTGCACATTTAAGTAAAGCTGGCAATGTTACCAAGAAGCTTCAGACTGTAGGCTCTCTCTTGTCTTTTGTTTCTGTATTTATGTCTTTTTTCATTTTAATCACCAAATTCCTTGGCCTGGGAAACTTGCACATGTTGCAATACCTAGAAACTATGCACACAATACATTGATACAGAGTTGGATTGATTTTCAGATACATGGAAGACATTTGGTTATTGAACTCCTCTATAAATATTTGTAAAAATTCTTCTTGAAAATGTATATATAATATGTCATATGCGTAGTAGAGTTCTTTATAGATAAATTAGTCTTCTTACCTCTCCATATACCTGTGGAACTGGAATCGCTGGGAGAGGTTGGGAGGCATTGGCAATGAGATTACTGAAAACTGACAAAATAAAACAGGTATCGAGTTCAGACTACCTGTGAGATCTTGTGTTGTTTTTCTTTCAGCATTGATAACTGTCCTTGTTTGAGTTAGAACAGAACTAATTCTGTTGAGTGATTTCACTTTTCAGCTCAGTCTCTTCTAAGTAACTGCACTTTCTGAATTTAACAGCATATTTTTGAAGACAGTGTCTGCTTCTGGAAGTGATAACACTCAATGTTTAGAGTTACTACCAAGAATTGGTGTGCAGACCAAAGTCACTGCTAAATCTTGCGTACCGTGTTGGAGGGGTGTAGAAAGTAAAAGGCTGCACCTGCAGGGAGGAGTGGCCAGGAGAGGTGACCCTAAACTGGCCTATGAGGTATTCCATCCCATATACATCCTATTTGGTATAAAGCTGAGGGATCATGAGGATCAGGCTCTTTTCTTCAATAGCCAGCATCTGAGGAGGATTCTGTATGTTCTGCCTTCAATTCCAATCCATGTTTTCCTGAATCTAGTTCCCATCTGCCATTGAGTCCAGTATGGAACTTCCCTAGTGCCTGCTCCACAGCATCAGTGGCGACGGTGATGTAATTGCCATCAAGGGGATTGGGGTCAATATTGGTTTTATATATATTTGTATATATTTTTTATTTGATTTTTTTCTTTCATTAAAGCTATATTAGTTTTTTTTTTATGGATTAGAAAAGCTTTTATTAAAGCTTTTATTAAAGTAGGTTAGATGCCTTTGACTCATTCTTGAAGCAGATACGAATTTCTTCCTGTTTAGCTGACTGTCTTCTTACTGTAGTCCTGCTTATATTTCAGTCAATAGGAATGAAATAATTTTATTGGATCTGTAACTGATACATATTGCTCTGAGTTGCATAAGGGGTTTTAGTTTCTGTGATCATGCACCCAGGACAGGGACTGTATTTTCAGTTCCTGTGGAGTATACAGAACATCATGGTTCTTATCAGACAGCTTTACAAACAAGTTATATCGCTGCTTGTGATTCTGTCAAAGCTGTGAGAGTATGAACTTCTCAGAATGATGAGGTTACTTAAGACACTGCACTTTAAAATGTATGTATGTTCCTTAAGACACTTTTGAGATGTCTTTCCTAAGACTTCTGGTGCAACTGTGAGGGTATCTCTAACCATTGTCTGGTGCAGTGTTAAGACAAGCAGATGGTTCCAGGAAAGGGATCTGAAGGATTTGGAATAGGTGCTCAAGGCCGCAGTGGGTCAGTGAAAAGAGTGATGTACCTTCACAAGAGGATCCACAAAACCCTGAAGGCTGAGCTGGTTTTACTGGCTTTGCTGGCACTGAAAGGGAAAAGAGCTGACACTGCTTAGCCTAGACTAACCATTTGAGTAATTATTCATATTATTATTATTAATT
>JAAGNO010027605.1:0-15365 GCA_033439905.1 Ceryle rudis
ATGATCCCACAGGCTTGTTTGAAACATGGATGTTGGGAAGTCACCACTTGCAGCATCTCCCAGACTCAGAAGGGTCACCTCAAGCGGGTAGACAGGTGAACAGAAGTGACTGAAGAACTGGACACAGTCTGGAAGATGGCTAGTAAAGGTCTATAAACAGCCTCATTCTGAGAGCTTCCCCCAGCTCTCCTAGGAGGTAATTGTCCTCATTGCTGTCTTCCAGTTTCTTTAGCTCCTTTTTCTTGTATAGAGGAATGCTAGTGATTTCCAGTGTGTGAGTTCCAGGCACTGACTTTTTCTTAACTATGTGCAAATAACTCACTCCATCCCTCTGATGGATTCGAAAGATGCCGTCATCATTGCCATGCAAGATGATGTAGCGCACGTGGTTGGTAAGGGGCTCAATGGCTGGCATGAGTTCTAGGAGGTGCTCCTTGCTGTCAAGACTGGAAATGTTGACTCTCATCTTCAAAGGACTATGCATGTCTAAGCTTTCCAAACTAATCTGCTCGATCTGAAGTAAAGGAGGAAAGATTGTTTAGAGCAGAAGAGAAACAGATACTCACTTGCACTGAGACAAGAATGAATGTGATTATTAACTGTTTAAGCCTTTTTCAAAATCTATGTGAAAGAAGTAATTGTAAATCCTTTCCACTTGGGAGAAGTGCTTGATTCCATGTAACACACCCTGTAAATCTTAAAGCCTTCTCACACAGGCCCAACACGATAATTAAAGTTACAGCATCAGATCTACAGAGGGGGCTCAGATTTCAGTCTTTTCAGAATAGGTTTAACTTCATGCTTCTAAAAAGTCCCTGTAAAGACTTCAGTATAGTTCTGCTGCATGTGTGAACCTGCCCAGAGGTGCTAGCTGTCAACACACTACAGGGCAGGAGAGTGAGAATGAGGACATTCCTAGGAAAGCCATCTCACAAGCAACAGCTTTTGAAGTGCTTCTACAAAAATACATGGGCTGTAGTTTCCCTTAGGAAACCTGACACTAAGTGAGGAACCTAACCTACATGTCAAGATACCTTCACACTTTTAGGGACAGGATTTCTCTGTCTTGAAGGAACTCCAATCACATGTGAGTACATATATGTATCAGTATGTAATACAATTTAAAACACATGGTAGCAAATTTGTGGACAGGAAAAAGTACTGTAGTGTTTTAAATAATGTACCCCATAGCTGTCATTAGCGATCAGATTATTTTTTTATTTCACATAGTTTTATGGATGTGAAACCTTTCAATTTTACTGCTTAGGTAGTTCTAATACTAGAAACTGAAAAGGTTAATGCTATTAAAAAAAGTAGTAAACAAGATATAACAATTACAAACTAGATATGAAATTAATTGTGTGACAGAAAAAATGCTTTTCAAAACAACCATGTATTTCTGTGGTGGTTGGACCACAAAATTCAGACTGGAACAGATCCAGTGGGAATGGCAATGGGGAGGAAAAAGAGACGCTTGTAGGAAGTGTGGATGTGTGTGGGGAAATCAAACACTTAGATTTTAAGTGTCAACACTATAACCTTTAGAGCAGAAATTATAGGATTACTGGATTCTATAAAAACATTGCCAGTAAGAGAACTGGCATTATGCAAAGTAGTGTGTAGTAAGGCTGGAGCTTCTGGTTGGTTTTATGACCTTAACATTTTATATAGGAGACTTGTTTCCCCATCCTTTTAACGTAACTTGTGTGGCTAGCACACCTTACCATTTCAGTTGAGGGTTTGCATTTTGCCTGTTTGCATTACACAGGTCTTGTACTACTGAAGGAAAATCTGTCTGTATCTCCACCTAAATTCAGTCAGTTTCCCATTACTGAAGATTTCAAGACCAGAGCTAATGCTACAAAACATCCTATCGTACAGATAATGCAGATAACAGATCTACGTAAGAGTATACTCTTCTAACTTCTGAAAAAAAGCATCTAAAACATGTAAATAGCAAGGCTGTCCTTTAAGCAGTATCCCATAAATTATTTTTATAAGCCCACAAAATGCAGTAAGAAGAAAATTAAGTCTGAAGTGTATTACTCCAATACCCTCAAGCAATTGTGCAAACACTGGACTTAAGTGTATCAACTAGGTCATCAACTTGTCTCCCACAGTTGTGAGCAATCATGGAATAGACACTTACGTAAAATGGTCTGCAGGAAGATCTGTTTAGCTGTCCCGGACCATAAAATGCTGCCCAATATCCTCCTGACAGCAGAACAGATTGCAGACATGACCAGTTTCCTAGCACTCTGTAATTCTATGAAAATTATTTTCCTGAATATATTTCGAGGAACTAAACCACACCTTGCACTACAAAGGACTCTTTGCAGGTTTTAAAAACTCTATCTGCCCCTATTTGTTGATATCTGGTTGTCACATTATTCCTGCCAAAAGGACCCAACTGTGAAAAACACCGAGGCAGGGGAAAATAGATTTTTTGCTATTGAATGCAGCCTGTGAAAATATTCCCTCCATTTACTGGTAGTGTTGAGTATGGTAGCTCTGAAAATACATCAAAGTACATTATAGTGCTTATTTATTGTGGTACCTACAGCATCACTAGAACTTCTCTTCTTCCTGTTGTCTTTTTTGGAATAGCCATTGATTTTGCACTCATAACATGCGTCAGGGGACAAAGCATTCTCTTCATCAGCATCTCCATCCAGTGGCAGGTACTGGCCTCTGTTAAATCCCATCCCTGAGACACAGTGGCTGTTGAATAAAAACATCTATTCTAGTTACTTCTTGCAGTTTTATGAACTGTCCTGTTAAATGGAATGTGAGCGTATGTCATCTGGACCAGTGTTTGCATCCCCTTCCTTTCCCTTTCCTCAGCAGGAGGTCTGTGCATGAATTTTCTTCACACTGGTGGGGCAGGAAGAAGGCCTATAGGCTACTGTAATTTTCCATGCACAAGTTTTAAGAAGAAACAGAACAAAATCAGCCTTCCCTGAACTTTGGAACTAGGTAATTTAGCCATTGTCATGTACCAGAACAACATTAATTTGCTTTTAATAATCTAGGTCAATCAGTGCAGCTTAAAATCCTCAATTATCTCAGTACAGACCTATCCTTACGCAGTAACAGTCCTGACTGAGAAGGTTTGTAAATGAGTGATTGTCTTGATACTAGGGTAGCAAGCAGAACTAATTATTTAACGTTATTTATATACTAGATTTAAAATGTGCGTCATGTTACACGTAGAGACATGCCTTTTTTTCTAGCTTATGGGTATTGTGTGCAAAGGGAGTGGGAAGGATGACTTAGTATCCTGTCCTTCATTTACACCTCTGTTTTTAGGTCTGACTAGGGTCCATCCTTTTTATAGCCTTCTGAATATGCCTTTGATGAATGACTGTGTGGAGATACTCACCCTTGTCCAACTCTGTAATAGCCAGGTGGACAGCCACAAAGATAGCCACCTTCAGTGTTGGAGCAACCATAATTGCAGGGGTTCTTGGTAGAAGAACACTCATTCACATCATGGCATGCACTGGAGTATTGGTCATAAGAAAATCCAGATGGGCAGGCACACTTGTAACTTCCAAGTGTGTTGTAGCAAGAAGCAGAGCCACATGCATTAGGATTGGAGCATTCATTCTCATCTGGTAAGCAAGAAAAAGTACACTGGTATCTTCTAATCCGACAGACATCAGGCAAGCCTGATGTAGCTAATGAATCAGAGTATCTGCAAGTTCTATGGCTCTGCTACATCCTCGACCCTACTATCGCACAGACACTTGGTCTCTGAAGAAGTACATTGACGAAGGTCCAAACACATATAGCTGGGGTATTTTAGGATACTGTTACTGTTAACCTTGTATTGACTCAATGCTCCCCCTTCCTTCAAGGTATGATTCCTGTTTTGCTTAAGGGTCCTCTGTGCCCTGTCAGGGTACACTACTACCATATAAGGTCCACAGAGGAGAAAGGAACTGGAACTCTAGTCATACTCCAACTGTGATTGTGTTTCTGGGCACCCAGTGATGAGACAAAGTTAGGACAATACTTGTAGTGGAAAGCTGGAGGCTCTGTGAGGGGAAAGACAATCGAAATAGCCAACCAGAATGAGAAAGAAAAGAAAGGTTTGGTTTCACCTTGAATTAAGGTGTTGAATTAAGGTACAGAGAAGGTGACTCCCCCAGTCAGTGTGACTGATTGGTTCCAGCCCACATTATAAAAAAGAATGAGGAAAGTAGCTTGTTGTATCTTACTGAGGTATTGTTTCCCTGTAGGGGATTTCCCTTCCAATATCATTAGTGCATACTTTACCATTCTTGCCTGCAGCTACTAAAAGACACATTCTTTTGAGAACTATCTATAATACTCAACAACTGGAGCTGGTTTGGAGTTCTGTGGGAGTTGTTTGTTGTGCATGACTGTCACTCCCATGCCAGCCCTTTGTTTTCTTTTCTGTAGAGCTGTATTAAGTAAGCAGTGATGATGGTCAGGACTTTGGAAAAACTGCTGGGTGTGCTACTTGGAGTAAAATGGGTATGATAAACTGATTTGCATGTCTAGGATGAGGACAGTAAGATTAGCCTATATCAAATGTATGGTAGTGCTCAGAGCTATCCCCTGATTATGACATCATTGTCAGAAAGCCATGAAAGCAAACTTGAAAAGGTAAATATGATGTTATGGTGCCTTGTGAATAGTACAGGATGGGGTTGTTTCAGTATGTGTTGTTTTTTTATTAAAAAAAAAAAAAAATCTGTATCTATATATTCCTGCATTTCATTTGGTATGAAAGTTAGCTTAATTCATGGAACAGAAAAAAAATGATGGATTGAATGAGCTAAACCAACAATAAAACTGCTGAGATCATTAATTTGTCCCTGTTCCCTGGCCAAAGAACAAACGTGAGCCTTAAGAGTGAATTTTGGAAGTAGGAAACCCTCAATGGTTACGTTGATAATTTTTTTCCCTATTCACTATGGATACTACTCTGTAGTATTCTCAAATTGCTAATGATGGTGAGGGATTTTTACTGATGAAAGGTGGCATTTTTAATTTTTTTCTAGTAGATGTATTTACATTGATGCTTTCAGCAAATCAAGGAACATCTTTCCACCTTTATAAGATGGGAATTTTTCTAAGGAGAAGGGAGTCAGAATTTAGGCCTTACTAAGAAAAGTCCTTGTCATACAGAGTTTGAACAGGATGAGTATGTTTTCTTGTTACCTGATGTCATTGATTTATGTTGGGAGTAATAAATGTATGGAAGGAGGGGGAGAGAGGAAAAAAATGGGTATGTGTCATCATACCTTCTGTCCTGCCTATTCTTGTCCTGGCCTGGCAGTTGCTGTTATAAACAAACATTTTTGACACCTTTGCTGTTTAAATGTATTCTGTGAACTTTGTTTTCTTACCAACACATTGATTCCACTGGTAATGCTGAATATATCCTTGTGGGCATCCACATCTGTATCCACCCAGGATGTTTTGACAGCCATGCTGGCACCTATGGTTTCCATCACATTCATCCACATCTTTGCAATTGGGAGAGAACAACATGAAAGAACGCATGATTATACACATTGCCACATACATTATTCACTTTAATCATAAAAACTGAAACACCAGTATTTATGACAGAGGAGTACATGCTGTAAGATGGAAGCACCATTCAGGCTGGTCTTCTGGAAAGCCTGAAAGTCTATGTAGTGTTCTTTCTATCTATCAGTAATCCAACTGGAGATTTTGAGCCTTTACTTTACTCAGATTTGGAGAAGAAACACTATTCCTGGTAGTCTCACATAATGTTGCTTTGATGCAATGTTTAGTATCTGAATGTTTTTTTATTTCAGTTTTCAAACCAAATATGCAGGACTAAGCTTTCAGTTTCCTGGACATCACTGAAGTGTCTGAATGAGGAATATACACCAAATTGTTAAGTAAGTGCTTACCTTTGCAATTAAAAAGAAAAAGCCATCTAAAAAGTCTCTGAGGTATGTGTAAAGAAAGGAGAAAGCCACAGAGAAAAAAACAAATGTAAAAAATCAGTCATCTGAAAGAGTGCCTTCTCTAACAAGTAAGTAGATTGTCAGCAGCCTAATGTGTCAGGTACAGTATGCAGTTCTAGTAGTAAATGGTCATATACACATATTCTTTGTTACTCTCTACTAGTCCTCAGTTTAAAACAAAGCTCGAGGTGAGGAAAACCATCATTGCCAGGAACTGAAAGCTGTCATTTTATCAGTAGAGGCATGTAGAACAGTTCTGATGTGCTAGTTGTGTATGTATCTTGGGAATACTTTGATACGTGTCATCTAGTGTTTTGTTTCATAGGTGCCCAGTATAGTACCCAACACTGATATATCTATTTTATAAGAACAAAGTAATCTGACAGAAGGTAATGCTTTCTAAAACTTCTGGCTATTTATATTCTCCACTGCTACTCTAGAAATGGGCTTTAGATACTAATTCCCGTTTAAAATGCTCTATCAAGTTAGCTGACATTTTGAGATGTTGTAAGTTTGTGCATGTATACCTCTGCATTTTTAATTTTCAACAGCCATATGGCCTAGCACTGCCTTTTAATTTCCTCATTCCTCAATATCTGAGGCCCACCTGAGTCTGGAGCTTTCAAACTGAGATTTCCTGACTGGAACTCCCTTCTGAGCCAAAAGAGAGAGATAAAGCTCAGTAATATAATTTGTATCTTAACTATAGTGAATTACCATTATGAATATGTATTCCTATAGTAAAAACCTTAAAAGTATAGCATTTAGAATCTAATCTTAGATACCCTCAGGTGAATGATTACAATTCTCCCCTGGAGAGAATCAGCACTGGTGAGGCCACACCTTGAGTACTGTGTCCAGTTCTGGGCACCTCAGTAGAGGAGAGATACTAAGGTGCTGGAGTGAGTGCAGAGAAGGGCAACAAAGCTGGTGAAGGGCCTGGAGAGTAAGTCTTTTGAAGAGCTATTGAAGGAACTGGGACTGTTTAGTTTGAGGAAGAGGAGGCTGAGGGGAGACCTCATCACTCTCTACAGCTACCTGAAAGGACATTGTGGAGAGGTTGGTTCCGGTCTCTTCTCACAGGTAATTAGTGACAGAACAAGAAGGAATGGATTAAAGATGCAACAGGGTAGGTTTAGACTGGACATTAGAGAAAGTTTTTTCACAGAAAGAGTAGTCAGACACTGGAACGGTTGAGTCACCATCCCTGGATGTGTTTAAGGGTTGTTTAGATGTGTTTTTGAGTGACGTAGTTTAGGGGTGAACTTTGTAGAGCAGGGCTAATGGTTGGACTTGATGATCCCAAAGGTATCTTCCAACCTGAATGATACTACTAACATGTTTAGCTGAAACAAAAATTATAGCAAGAATCTATTTAGACTATGAAAATGAAAACAAAGAAGAAACAACTAGACTTTTAGAGGCATAAAGTTGAAATAGCAGCCTAGAAAGAGTTGTTGAAGAGTTCACCTAAAAAGTCACTTTTAATTCTAATTTGTGTAAAAAGTACTCAGGCAGAATCTTATATACAACTATTCTTATAATTGCTTAAATATAATCCTATTTCTTTTTGATATATACTTTACTGTGGCTTTGTTTTATCTCTCTTTGACATCATGGGACTCACTAGACACAAAAGTAAGGGTTTGCACCATAAAAAAAAATTGACGTTCACTGTTTACCTTCACAGTTTAATCCAGTAGAATCCAGAGAAAATCCCCTTTGACATTCACAGGTAAAACTTCCAGGAGTGTTTTGGCAAATTCCTTTTGATCCACAAAGTGATGGCTGGGAACCACATTCATTGTTATCTTAAAAATACAGCAGAGAGAGAATAAGGTCGGTATACCTTGTGGCGTGATTTTAGACATGTTCATGCAAGGTTGAAATCCACAGAAGTGCAACAGGTTATTTTGAAAATTCATATTTCAATGTCTGATGACCTAAGGACTCGTGCAGAACTGTAAGTAAAAAACCGGAAGTGCAAGCTGTAATTCAGTTATGAATGTGAAAGACCCATGCATGTCACTGCTGACTGTGGAAAAATGCAGCACTTCTCTATATTAGCTGAACTAAACCAGACTCAGATGTCAAGATTCATACATACGTTTAAGATCTATAGACATCAGTATTGACTGAAAAATGTAGTCTTTTTGTTTAACTGTATTTTAAATCAGATATTAATACTTTACTCCTTTGTCTCCAAGCAGTTATACTTAGAATATGATTACATGTATTAAATAAGTACAGCTGTTTACTAAGCAAGAAAACACAAACGGTGGACAGATTGATCTTTCTTTAGCTTTAATTATTGCCTCTCAAAATCAGTTTTCTGGACTGATGATAATATTGCTCTGTATTACTACTGTTTATACAGAGCAACAGATATGAATGAGAATTGAGAATGTTGTTCTTACAGAAAAACTGATGCAAGAAAACAAATGTTTTTCTTACCAATACAAGCTGTGTGGTGTTGCGTAAAACCAGGTGGACATTTGCATGTGAAACCTCCAAGGGTGTTGACGCAGAGAAACTGACAATTGTGTTGTTTGGTTTGACATTCATCAAGATCTGAAAGTAAGAGATGATGTTGTCTTAGGAAAAGTCAACAGGAAAAGAGGTACCTTTAGTCTAACTAAAAATATTACCTTTTAAGTCAAGTTGCAACAAAGTTAAAAGTTACTGTGTATAACTTTCTTCACCTTTACAAGTCTTTCCATCTTCTTGAAGGATGTAGCCCCGAGGACATGAGCACTGATAGCTCCCTTCTGAGTTCTTGCAGATAAAATTGCATGGTTTAGGAGACTGGGAGCACTCATCAAGATCTAAAGAGAAAAAATGTTGAAGTATCTGTTGTACTGATTTGTCTGTTTTTGAAGGGTGTTTTCTAAAAAGCACTATATTTAAGAGAAAAATGTTTGTAGGAGTCCCCAGTTTATATTTGTTCAGAGTTCCTATTTCTTTCCCTATGGATGTGTTTCTGGGGAGTTTCTATGGAGTTGCCACTACAAACCGAGTGTCTTGACAGAGTAATATACAAGTGACCGCAGCATTAATATTTTCCTTTAAGGACTAAGTATTTTTTTTTTGGGCATACTATGGTATACTTATACGTGTTAACCAACAGAAAAGTGGGAAAATGCAGACCATGAAGTAATGAGCTGTTTCATTAGTCAAAATAATTATATAGCTGAAACTCACTTCAGTGCTTATTCAGCAGGAGCATTGCTTGTACAGCTTGTTTCTTGATTTCCCCAAATTAAATCAAAAAATATGAGTGTGTATTAGGAAGATAGAAAGACATAAAGACAAAAACTTGCTTTGATATAAAGGTTTACAGAGGTTTATACGTCACTATGTACCAATTAGAAAATAAGGGATGATTAAGATACTGAATCTTACCAATACAAGATGTGCCACTTATGTCAGTGGTGTAGCCAACTTTGCAAAAGCATCGGAAGGAGCCCATAGTGTTAATGCACTGTCCGTTTCTACACAGGTTTGGCATGACCTTACATTCATCAATATCTGTACAGAAAATATTAAATATGTCATCTTTTGGTTTTAAATTCAGATTTTTTACATTCTGCAGTTCCTCATCATGATGTGTCTGATAGGAACTTAATCTGAATTTGAGTCTGAAATCAAAGTTAAACTTCAAACATTCATGACTTTTTTTTTTTTTTTAGTTTGTATTAAAAGCTTCCTGCCATTTCACAGGGTACTCAGGTTCCAGTTTTGCTAAGTCAAAATACAATAGGCACAAAGGTAAGTTTTCTTATGAAAAAGATTTTTCACTATGATATAAAAAAATGTATGTTACCTTCTGTTTCCTGTGTGAAAATAGTAATTGCAAAGCACTCAGTGAGACCGTTGTTAGAACAACTGTTGTTGCCTTTATCACATATGCAATTTTTCAGCATACAAAAGCTTTGGTATCATTTCTAGCTTTTAGTTACTGGTTGGTACCTCCTGATTTAGATCCAAACCCTGAAAATTTTGCACAGCTGTGAGTATTCTGTTTGCAGCTACTGCTTAAAGGTGTTTTTAATTTCTCGTCTCAGATGAAATTGAAAAATCAAGCTCTGTTGTTTCACAGGAAAAGAACTTCAAAGAAAATTCTGCATTTTCTTATATATGTGAGCATATCCTTTTCCCTTTTTTGCCTGTTTTCATCCCTGCAAATACCTCTTCCATCTGTAGTGTAGCCTGGTCCGTGTGGACAAAGTTTTTTGTATTGGGTGGTTCCAGGAAGCGGACAGAGCTCACACTGGTTACCCCAGCCCCGGCCTCCATCACAGCAGCACTCAGACTTAGTGACAAGATTCCTGCTGCTTGAAGCCATCTGACACATTGTCTGTAAAACTTCAGCAAAGCAAAATCCTTGACGATTATCTGGAAGGAGGAAGTACAGAAATCAAGAAAGAGCAGGAGATGAACATCTGATTCATTAAGCATCTGATGTGTTATTCTGGCTCTCTGTCAATACATGCAAGCACAAAAGATTATTAGCAACCAGTCTGGGACGTGTATTTAGACTTAGCCTTTCAGATTTTTTTGTATCTTCTGATAATCTGCTGCCATTCCAAGTGTGTTCCAGACAACCCTTGAGTACAGTACCTGCATGAGTCAGATACTAGGAAGGTTGTGCTCTGGTGCCTATCTGGTGAGCTTGCTTGACAGCAGAACAGGATGCAGGCCAAACTGAGCTTCCACTTAAACTGCCTATGTTTGGCTTGTATTTGAATGATTTACTTTGAGTAGGGTTTAAAGTCTACTTGTTTTGTTTGTTTGTTTTACTGGCCAAAACAAAAGTCTGGTCATCTTTTCATTATCCTGATGTAGTTTAAATGACAAAGTCCTTAGCACTTATAAGTTTCTATCCAACTGAGTACTTTTCTAGTGGCACACACAGTTTTTGTTGGGGGGGGGGGGGCATATTATATGGCTGTACTGTTGATTTGTCCCTTTCTAATTCAATTTTCCTTAATTTTTCAACCTTTTGGATGATACCTGTTAATCATAAAAGAGAAGTAAAACTTCAGAGTCATGAGGCACCTATAACTTTTCTTCAAACAGGCAGCTGAGGTGAGCAAAGATTCCAGCTTCCAGTGATAATGAAAACTCTAAATTTTGCAGAGAATATATCTCCTAAATAGGCTATCACCTGGCTTATTTGTTAATTAAAATGGAGACAGTGTCAACTATGGTCTGACAGACAACTTATGTATTTAAATTAAATTGATTTTTTCTTTCTTTTAAAGGTAAAAGTTATAATGCTTCAGATCCCTCAAAACGTATCTATGTATCAACACCCAGCTGACCTTCTCTTTTACAAGTATGAGTAGAATCTGCACATTCTTTACACAAATCAGGTAAAATGTGAACTTTGCCTTTAGGCAAAACTTACACAGTGTTCCTGCTAACTTAACTGTGTACATCATACAAAGCTGTTCTCACTGGAAGTGTCAGTTGTGTGAGACAGCATGTTTGCTGCAGTAATTTGCAAGACTGCAGATTTATATTCTCCTAGATACGTATATTGTGCTGGTCTTTATGCACATTATGACTTGAAGAACATATAATGCTTTGTTCCCAATTTTGAGATGTGCAGTAAATGTTGTGAACAAAAGGTTCATAGAGGTTTGCACAATATATTTAAAATAATGTAATCTAAGACTTCATTTTTGTGCTTTGATTCTGAAGAAATACCTTTCACCAGCATATAATGTGCATGACTACATCAAAACATTTTAATATATGGGACAATTTTTGGGTGAAATACTTGTATTTACTATTCATAATCACTGTCTGAATTAAAGGTACAGAAAATTCAGATGCCTTGTTGCAGCACTGTGGCAAGTAAGATCAGATTCTGAATATGCAAACACAATTTTGCTCTGTATCCCTGTTTTTGATCTAAGGTAAATAAATTCTTCTTTAAAAATACCAGTATTTTGCCTGGATATTGTTGCTCAGCACCATATTTATGTCCTTTGTAATTCAGACATTTCTAAGTAAGACCCCTGACTGTGAGACTCTGATGACATTGTCAAAATGCTCCTCATATTTTATAATATTTGATAATATCATTGTTTAATTAATAAGGATTTATTTACCAAGACACTCAATGCCTGATGGACTTGACAGGAATCCTTCATTACATTCACATCGGTAGCTCCCAATAACATTAAAGCAGCGACCATTTTCACAGATACCTGGCTTAGTGCGGCACTCATTTTCATCTTTACAAAAATATAATAAAAAAAAAAATTATGACAAGAAAATATATTAGACTCATAGAATGCATTAATTATTCTGTGTAGGATTTGCAAAATATTTGCAAGAAGGGGAAAATCAACAACTGATTAGGCCTGGGAAGGACTTTCCTAATAACACTATCATATTCCATTCCTCATGTACGGCGTCTAGGATGAAAGCTTCAATCCTTGTACGGTTTTTGCAACTTATAACAAGAAGCATAAAACACCTGCAGCAGAGCAAGTTCTAGAGATAACTTTTACCTGGAAAGTAACATTTAAATCAAATTGGAATACATGCATTATTTGAGTAACAAAATTTTACTTTGTAATGATTGAGTCTTTGAATAAATTTAACCTCTTCTGTAATCAGTCACATTTCAGTCCACCCATCATTTCTCTGAAACACTATAATACTAGTGTATTTTCCTCCATAGCTAATGGCACAGATACTGTAAGCAATGACACACCTTTATAGATGCTTAAAATGAAACCTCAGAATGACCTCGGGTGATTTAAAGGCAGCATTACATGGCAAAAAAAAGGCAAAATTCTTGTTAATACAGATTATTTCCCCTGGAAAAAATCATAAAGATCTGTAAAGGACAGTAGTTATTCTCTTGCTGAAGGAACACTGTTTTAAAATATTTTAATTTAAAGCATTCACCAAAATGGATGTTTAGTTGTTTGGTTTTTTTTTTTCCTTGGAGCCAATGACAGCCTCAACTGTTTCTGCCCACTGACAACTTTGGAATTGTCTTGGGTTTTCTTACATATTGAAAAACGGTGTAATTTGTCAAAATTTAGCTATTGCCTCCCCCTCAAGTAATTGAGAAAATGAAGGAGGAAAGGTCTTTGCTAACTTATAGGATGGAGAATAATTTTTAAAAATTTAAAGTAATTTAGAACTACTTTTAGGTAAGAATCAAACCTTGAAACAAGAATGAAAATTGTTGGGCCTCATTAGCTATCGTAAATGTCCTTTATGAATTGCTATTTTCTAGTTTACTATATACATACACAGAGTTTTTCTTTTCTTTGCTTGCTTGTACTGCAGTAGGTGTCTTCCCTTTCTAAGCTTTACCTGTGCAGCCGTCTCCATCGTGTCTCCGGGTCATTCCAGGAGGACAAATGCACATGAAAGTACCAATCAAATTTTTGCATGTCATGCCTCTAGATTCACAGTCATGGAGACCTTCAGAACACTCATCTAGATCTGAAAAAAACCCAACATACTTTGTGTTTGAACTTCCTTCCAGCAGCTTCAGTTACTGAAGACAACTAGAACTTTCTCAAGGACAAGCAGACATCCCTAGCAAACACCAAAGTCTGAGAGCTTAGTTGCAGATGTTTTAATCTTTGTGATCTGTATCATCTTGTCATCTTAAAGACGAACTTCACCATTGTGACCTTTTTGGCTTTATAATCCCCATCAAACGGTACAGTGGATAACACTACCACTGGGTACTGGCTTTACTTGAGCTCTGAAAGAATAAATCATCATCTGCCGGGCTATTTGCTGCATTCCACTGAGACGATGAATGCAAGACGCACAGAAATATTTGGATTATGTTTTGGACAGTACAGGGATGTTGGGGAAGTTAGGGAAAAATTTATACATCAGTCATTACCTTTGCACATCTTCTGGTCTTCTCTTAGTTCATAGCCAACTGGACATGTGCACTCATAGAAACCGTAAGTGTTGATACAACGAAAAGCACACAGCAAGGGGTTCTGAGCACACTCATTTATATCTGAACAGAAAGGAACAAATTAGTAATTCTCCACTAAGGTTTAAAACAATCACCAAGAAGATTTTGTTACATTTGTGCTTCTCTGGTCAGCTAAAATGTAATCAGGAATGTAGTAATTCTAACCGGAAACTTGTGGATGTTTGGTTTTGAGTAGCCAGAGAAATATGAACAAGCTCTGCTGAAAAATAATGGCATAATAAATATGGAACTACTTGAGCTTAGAATGACAAGTTGGGATAGATCTATTTCAGATTTTTTAATGTAATTTTTTGTGTGGTGAGAGATGTCAGTTTTATTTCCAAATCTAAAAAAAAAGAATTCTTGCTTCAGAAAGCAAACTTATTATGATTCATAAAATACAAAACTGTAAGAAGCATGCTGATCATCATCCAGTGAGAGCAGAATGGTTGTATACAATTCCCGCACTATGAAAAGTAAGAGGTACTTAATGAAACTAATAGGGGATTAGTTTAAAACCGACTAAAGAAATACTTCTTTAAGTAGTAAGAGTAGTGACATTCTGGATCCTGCTGCCACAAAAGACCGTGGAGGCAGACGGTATCAGCAGATTCCAGACTGTACTGGGCAGATTCTTGGACAACAGATCCATAAGTGGGTAATGAACTCACTCTGCAGGGATGCATCCCACAGTTTATGTCATATTTTTCCTATATCCTCAGTTCCTGTATTGGAGGGGTGAAGTGCAAAAGTTGTTAGTCATGCTTGTACACAGAATTAGAATTTCAGCTGTGAGGTATGAAATAATGGAGTCGATGGACCAGTGCTCTGACTTCCGTTTATTAGTTTCAGTATAACTCACTTGTTACTGTAACTGTGATGAATGGGTCATAATCAGTTATAACTGCTCAGCCTCAGTTATGAAAATGCTCTGAAAATTCAGGCATTTTTGCCATGGTTAGCTATACCATTCATGAAGATGTCTGAGAGGCTTAGCAGATACTTCCTTCTGCACCCTTGCTCTTTCCAACAAATAGCTGAGTAATGTAGCATACCGCAACATGCAGTTTGGGGTATCCTGTAATAACTAAAAATACTGCTGAAATCAAGGACTTCTTTTTCAAGGACATATTTCAAGCAGAGATTTTTTTTTTCTCCTACTTATTATAGCACCAAAGGCCTGGTTAATAAAGTAATTTGAATACCAAGGACTGGACAAAAACTGAAGGAAAGAAAAAGATAGAAGAGGACAGGTTACCTTCACAATTTATCATTGGGCCTGGCTCAAATCCTTCATGACAGTTGCACTCAAAACTGCCAATCACATTAGTGCATGTACCATTTCCACACGGGTTGCCAACTGAACATTCGTCAGTATCTGTAGATAATGAGTAAATGCAAACTGAAGAGAACTGGAA